>OMKP01024443.1:0-11486 GCA_900302375.1 Bathygadus melanobranchus
CCCTTACACACAGTAAAACTCCTGTGACAGTGAATCATGTGTACTGGGTGACGTAGTGGTTTGTAGCAAGCTGTTGATGTATGTCACCCGGGAGGAGGACACTCATAGACTGCATGAATCAGTGTGAATGCGTGTCGATAGCTGTCACCCGGCCCCGTGGCACGTGGAGGGGTGGGTGGTGAGCTGGCAGATTATATCGACCTCTCTGCAAACAGTCTGGCTCCCGTGGAGCCAGATCCACTGGGCTGGGCTTTAACAGGCAGCGCTAAAACCCCCTCTATGGGCTTTAACGCTGCCTGGCTATTGCGGGAACGCACTGAATCACTACATCGAGACAAGCTGCACCTGGGAGACGGCGGCAATCCTGAAATAACCCACCGTGCCCATCTCAAAGTCACCGGTACCGGCTGCTGCTGCTAGTGTTGGGCACGCAAATCAAGACACCCACACACACGCGCACACACGGTATTCGACATCAATCGGCAAACACGCCGGGCCTCTAAGGGGATGCACATATTGAATCGCTCTACCTCTCAATGTGACACTGAGAGAGCACCGCTAGCACAGAGCATCAAGAAGCAGAGCGGGGACACAAGGAGAGCTGGTTCAGACACAGAGCTGGCAGTAACAGTAAATGCTAATCATACATCTGAGATGGAAATAAAAATGTGGAAAGATGTGAATTGCAAATTAGGGAACGATGTGGCCGGACGACGCAGACAGCCAGTACTAAAATGACAGATGAGGGGGTGGGGGGGGAAGAAGTGAAGAACAAAGACACATTTCAACCACCAGCTCTCAGTACGGCAGGACAGAAACACCGGCTGATGGACACTGAGGTAGACGGAGGGAAAAGTCACTTTGGAGAGCGGGGAAGTTGACAGTGAGAGATCAGAGCGCGTGGACTTCTATGGATCTATCAGAGCTAAAGGTCCAGGCCTCTGGGGGGGTGGACTGATAAGCAGTCTGAGGGTGCCAGAGAAAACCCCGTCCGCACTGACACGGTGAGGAGTTGAGGCTCGCTCCCAGCTGTCAGGGCAGCGTCAGATAGACCAACCTGACCTTTCTAAAGATGGACGCACGCACAGAATCCTATCTAGCAAAGTGGGACCTCGAGGCGCGGGGGGGGGGCAGCCATGGTTCCTGTTCCGCGTAAACCCCGCAGTCCTTCAAAGAACCCCTAGGGGGACACGGACCCCTGCTTGAGAGCCACGGCAGTAGACGGTGAACGCGCGACATTGACGGCGGCCCACCTGAGGCTGCGGGATCGGGGTCGCATGGCGGGGGAGCGCCGGCCCTCCTCGTCGGTGATGCTCTCGGAGCTGAAGTGCTTGGTGAGGAAGTGCAGCTCGTCGGGCGTGGGCTGGAAGGGCAGCTGGTGGAGCTTCTCCTGGGATGAACAGGACGACTGTGATAGGAGGAGAGGCACCACGCATTACAACCAGCGACCGCAGCTACCGGGGTGGGCCGGTGGGACTGAACAGAATGAGCATCAGCACGGAAGCTACGCACCCTCCTCACGCACACGCAAGCATTACATTCCTCCCATGTACACCACATAGGCACCGGCCTTATGTCCCCGTGTATGTACGGACTTGGAGGGACCTACCGAGACGGTGGAGCTGGGAGTGTTGGTGCCATAGCCAGAAGACGGCAGAGAGGCCAGCGACCAGCGTCTTCCATCCGTCCTGGAGGGAGAGAGAGAGAGAGAGAGATGGAGGGAGGGAGAGAGAGAGAGAGAGATGGAGGGAGAGAGAGAGAGAGAAGATATTTAACAGGTGTAACGTACGTAGCTTGCGGCTGTATGGACAAGATGCAACGCCCCATTTCAGACAGACACAAAGCCATCCATGTATAAGAAAGGGTTACTAAAGGCGACACAGCAGGTTATCAATAGGTGTTGAGCAAAGGGAGTCCAGTGAAAGCCATGCGGTGATTAATCTTTAAATATTTTGATATTATTTAGAATAAAATATGTTATTCATGTCTATATCTATATAGACATTGAAACTCATGCAGCTTCTCCTGAGATGAACAGGGGAGGGTAATCCCACATTACAATTCATCAGCAGTTACAATGCAGTGTGAGCAATGTGTTCACCAGTAATGGAATGAGGACAGCAGCAGCCCTGAGCGACATTAACCCCCAAAGAGACTAAGAGGCCCCTATAGCTTTGGTCTGAACCGGCCGGCTGCATGCGGGGACAGAGACTGATGCCCTTTCTGTCGAGAGTAGCCTGCGGGCTCTCAGTGTGGCCATCGGTCTGTGGCCACTCAGCCATGCACAACACGGGCCAGGGCACAGCCACAAGGGAGCAGCAGCAGACAGGCCAGGGCGTGCGTCACAGAGTCAAAGTTGAGTAGATGTTACCTGTCAGCTCTGTGCCCGTGACTGTTTGGAAAAAGGAAATGACATTTAAAAGAAAATAAGTCATCGTTTATAATAATAGTGGTTAAATACAGGAACACTGTACACACGATAATTCCACTCCCTATAAAGCCCACGTTTGGAGAGGGGTGTGTTATGGTACTTGACCACTTGATGTCACTGTTGTCACATCATTCAATGCACAGCACAACGGTGACGTCACCAAACAGAAGCATCTTCATTGACATACAAAACTCCTTTGAAAACACACATTTGGACATTAAATACATCCTTATTTAAATGACAAGCTGGTCCTAAACTGAGATCAGCTTTCTTCCAAGATGTGTCCATGTAGAGTGGGGTAGGATTAATTCCCAGTCACTTAGCCACGTATCTTTTCCTTCCAAAACCATGTGTCATCCTAATCTAAGCAGCTCTCATCAGCAACAGTGTCATACTCTGAACTCAGCTTGGCGTGCGCAAGGAAAACCACACACATCACATAAGAACACCCACTCTCCAATTACCTACTCAGGCAGCTATTAATGTAGCTTTGAATGACGAACTCAGACCCTCTCTTGGACTTGTCATGGGCACATCATCATCATAACCATCATCGTCGTCGTCTACCACCCTGCTCTCCTCTCAACAGGGAGCCAGAGAGCACCAGAGAGTGCTTGCCATTCAGACACGGGTAGCATTCAAGGCTGAGCGAAAGTGCCTCTGTCAGGATAAACGCCCTCCGTCTCAAGCGTGTCCTACCAGAACCTCTCGAATACGTGTGGACAGAAATGAAGCGTCTCTACAGTTGAAACCATGAAGACTCTGACTTTATTCTTGTACATTGAAGGTTAAGACGTATGTATCCGTTATTCCTGTACTGGAACATAGGCGTTATGTACACAATGATGATGAGGTCCGGGCGACAGTAGCTCAGGGGTAGAGTGGTTGATCCCCGGCTCCACCTAGCTAATTGTCAAAGTGTCCCAGAGCAAGACACCTAACCCTAACTGCTCCCGACCAGCTGGTTGTCGCCTTGCATGGTTGACACCGCCGTCGGTGTATGAATGGGTGAATGTGAGGCAAATGTAAAGCGCTTTGGATAAAAGCGCTATATAAATGCAGTCCATTTACCATTTATTTATGATAAACGGCATGCGGTTCATTTTTGACTCGCGGATCGCGAGGGCACTTTCACTTAATGTCACTTGTATCTCACAAAAATAAATAGTGTCTCATGAGGCATCAGTGAAACCACAGCTAATCTTCATAAGGTGGCTAACCTAGCCTAAATACCTAAAACGTAAATATAGAACAGTAGAGAAACTACAGCAAATAACGGTGTGAACAACAACCAGACCGGGTGCAGTAAACCACTACTGTAGAGGACCAGAGCACGGGGGCAGCGTTGTCCGGACCGCAACCTAGAAGGAAGCAGCGGTCAGAAGGTCCGCTCCGTGTCTCACCTGCGCGCCGGGACGAAGGAGAAGTGTGCTGCGGCGCTGGGCGAGAAGTTGCGAGGGCTGTCCAGCGGGCTGGTCCCTGAGAGAGAGAAAATGAGAGGGATCAGTGCCAAGACAACCAAACGCTAAGCGAAACGCAGTGTTTGTTTGGTCCTAAAACGACCCGAGCACAGCGTTGACAAGGACCCCCTCGGCGCAGCGCGGGGCGTCCGCAGAAACACGGCCGCGTAGGCAGACCTGGCCACCGATGACGGGCTGCTACAGGATCGCTACGAGCTGCACTTCCTCACAAATCTTAACGCGTTTGAACAAGGTAAAAACACCCACATTTTTCCCAAATGTAAATGAATTGACCCCAACAGGATGGACAGAGAGAAACAGGAACACAACACAGACAGACAGGATGAATGAATGATGGCGAGACTAAGAAACAGAGACTGACTGGCTGTGCTTTGAATAACACTTGGTGAGCGACACAAGATATATTTGGAGAACTCAGAGAAATATCTTCACAAACATGTTCAATTCATACAGCGCTACACTCAAAAAACCCAAAACATGAAACAAATATGAAAGTATTGGAAGAGGAAAAACGTATGCAAATACACTACAAAATGTCTGATATGATTCTGGGGGGTTTTCTTTTTGACACGCAGATTAATAAGACAAGACGAGAGGTGGGGCACCAAGCCCGAGATGGGCTCTGAAGCGTCTCAGAATGCATAATTAATCCCTCCATTTCCATTTTCCTTGGCAGCACGTCAGAACAGGTCTGAATCTCAAATATTCATATCAGCATTTGCCGCGTGTCAGCATGCTAACCACTCTGATACGCCATTCATTTTCCAACCCGCTCTCCAAGCTCTGCCCAGATTGTGTTGTAAATGGCAGCGAGGTCTCGGGGGGTCTATTACAACTGTAGAAAATGAGCTTTCACACACCCTGTGTCACATACAAATGACAAATGTGCGTGCGCGTGTGTGTGTGTGTGTGCGTGTGCGTGCGCGTTAACTCAAACAGAAACCTCTTTACCATTCCTTAAGAGAAGAATCCATTTCTCTTTGCAAAGGCAAAATGCAACACTGCAGCAAAACATGTAGAAAGTGACAAATTGGCCACTGATGTGCAGCAAGGCCAGGAGCTCTTCCAAGCTCTGTCGCTCTGCAGAATGACTGGCGGGAGGAGTGGATGTTCATGAAGCCTATGGGACGTCTACTCCATCACCTTGGCAGGACAAGGACTACAGCGCCTGGTCTGCACAAAGGTAGCCGGGTCGATTCTGGAGGGGGAACACTCATCCGTCCACTACATGGAGCGAGGAACTGAAGGGATCATATCGTTGTATCGTTGATGTTTAGGGACTACGTCTTCCATGATTGTGAGCAGCAGAGACGATGGGAGGTAACGCCAGTGGTACATTTTCAAGAATATATCCATGCAGATCTCAAAGGTACGGGGCTTACTATGTCATGATTGCATCAATTCTTCTGATGTTCTAAGTCAGTGGACCGGAACATCCGGTACTTTCTAAAAGTGTACTTGTGTAATTGGTCGTGTGTGCCATCACTTTGAATGGCACCCAGGTGCCATCAATAGGAAGGCAAAAAATAAATAAATAATAATAATAATAAGTACTTTATTGAATAGCACATTGGCGCTGAAAAGCCAGTCCAATATAACGCCAGGCCAGGGACACAGAGAACTGTGCCACAAGGACCGCCTGAGTCCCACTGCTCAGTGATCTGAACCAAACTAGGCTTTATGTTCCCTACGTTGTACAGACATGAGACATACTGTTTTCACAATATGCACTGGTATACCTCGCTGCGGTTAACCCCTCCGGACTGACTACAGTGTGTAGAAATGAGAACACGTTCTATATTATCATACCAAACTCTCAGGATTCAAGGCAGGGAAATAAGTGTTCAAGGCAGGCATAGATATTAGTTTTGCCGTTGCGATAGCCGTCGGAACAGCCAAGCTGTCAGCGTTTAGCGCATTTCACAGTGGATAGACACTACAGTGACCTAGTTTGGAAAAGATAAACAGAGGAATTCACAGGCGCCCATGTCCTACACGCAAATCCACCACTGTGCTGCCACGGTCTCCCTGGGGAAGAGGGAGGAGGTTTAAAGCAGCGCAGGGAAATTAATTGGTGGGAAAAGCAGAGAGGAATTGAAAACGATACGCCATTTGAAGTGAATAGGAACCCGCGCTCAGAACGGGCATAACAGGCAACCTTACCCTCCCCGTTCCCCTATTTTAACAATAATAAGACTTCCAAAGCGTCTGGTTTCACTGAAATGGTCTCCATCCGCATTCAAGGCACGTGAGGCGCCTGCCAATCAACAAAAAGGTTGACCTTCAGCGAAAAATCAACAGTAACAAAAGACAGAGAGACGGTGGCAGGGGGGAGTTATGTAAAATGGAAAGGACACGGCATAGAAGAGAATACAAATGAAGGTGTGATGGCGAAATGAGGAGAAAACAGGAGGACGAGGGAGAGCCAGAGGGGCCCGAGGGGAGTCACACATTCATGGAGAGACGGGTTACTGGCGCGATATGGGAATCAGGGAAAGCTACTGTTGATTAGCAGGAAGTGGCTGGACGACAATGGAGTGAAGCGACAACCGCCATGGAACTGATGGTTAAATAGCCGCCATTAGAGGGAGATGAGCACGGATAACTAGAGAGAAGGATGGGGAAGAGAACATGGAAATAAGCAATACATGTTGTAAGAGACAGAGGGCCACAAATGCAAGAAGAGAAGAGACCGACGGATGACAATGGCAATCAAACGCATCTAGAATAACGGCAGCCGCATGCTATCTTGTGTTTTTATGGGATAATGTGACGTGCGGGAGGCTGTATGGGCACACTTTAGAATGAAAGATGCCGTTAGGGCAAATATATAAACCAACGACGGCATGAAGACTCCCACCATCGGCTCTATTTTAAAGTCCACTTTAAAACGAACGGGAGAGGAACATGGCAAGCGGAGGGAAGCAGATCGTTAGTTAAGTGGCACTGTTACTATGGCAACACAGCGACCCGGAGCGGAGACAGATGCAGAGGCGAGAAGAAAAGGACAGGGCAACAGCGGAGAAAGGGACGGAGGGATGGATGGATGGGAAAGAGAGAGAGAGAGAGAGAGAGAGAGAGAGAGAGGGGGGAAGCGAATATTGGGCGGTGGTTGTGTCTGTTCTAATTGTGGAGGCTGCGAAACCACAAGCAACGCTGGCTTCTCTTCTGCCACTTATCCGCTCTGCCTCAAGGCTGCAGATGGCCGGAGGAGATTACGACAGCAGCCAATACATCTTCAATCAAACAGGTGTGTGTGTGTGTGTGTGTGTGTGTATCGGAGGGAGTGTTAAATAAAGAGTACAGCAAAAACACCAGACCGCCATATCTTCAACATCAGGGTAGTCCACTGTACTGTGTGTGTGTGTGTGTGTGTGTGCGTGTCTGCCAGGTAGAGGCGGCGTGTCATTTCCTGTGTAAAGTAATGAGCTGTGCAGCGTCAGTGTAAAGGCACGCGTGGCTTTACGCTCACGGCACACACACAGCCGGGATCACAAGCTCCTCCGTCATTCCTCTACCTCGCCTACGTCAGGTGTAATTATGGATCCATCTATCACTCTCTCTCTCTCTCTCTCTCTCTCCCCCTCTCTCTCCCTCCCTCCCCTTCCATCATTTCCTGTGTCACCCCCATTCACCCTCCCTCTAGGAGTCATTGTCATTTCCATCTGCTCAATCCATATTTCTTCCAACCCCTTCGTTCTGGATTCCGTTCCCGATGACTCAGACCAGCACATGATGGAGCAGGCCACTTCTATGGCCCAACATGATCGTGTGGAGGGGGTGGAGGAGGTGGTGTTACACACGCTGTCAAGTGTGCTCTGCTAAATGTTGTCTTGCTTGCCCCCATGCCAACGTTTAACGTGAGCCATTGCTTCCACTAACCCTTTACAGTTATACACGCGGCTAGTCTAGTCTAGTCTAGTTTATAAATGAATGGTTTCCGTTCATTTCTCAAAGTGACTCTGAGTAGTTGCATTTTAATCAATGTATTGTATTTGATGGGTATGGGTATGTTATAACTACAATGCAAACTAGTAGTATACCATAGAACTACACTACATGTACAAAGCAGTGATAACACAGAATAAAAAGTATCTAGTCTCATCTCTGAGAGGTAAAAACATTTGAAAAAATCATCATTTAAATTGACATCTATTCATTCCTTATTATTGCTGAGCCTTACTGTAATTACCTGCTCCCATTTTGAACAAACATTAGTTGATATTAAAAAACACATTTGGATATACCTGCCTCCACATTGATTAGATTAGAAAACAAACAGCCGTGCTGAGACAGTTGTGTTACACCCCCCCACAACACAACAACACCAACACCAACACCAACACAACAACACCAACACCACCACCCAAATTGAGGTGAAAGAAGCGACATTTGCTGAATTTGTCAGACTGTGTGATCCCAGCAGTTAGTCACTGGTAGAAAGCAGCATGACTCCTATATTCAGTGTAGCCATAGGAATGCACAGAGGCAGATGGGGAAGCAATGAAAACACTTCAGCTACAGACACAGACACAGACACAGTAGGAAGGCAGACAGCAAGCTAATGTTCTCCTCTGTACGTCTGTGACAGAGAGTGAGATTGGTGGCATAAGGCTTTCTGGCACACTCAAGAACAATTATGAGACGAGCCACGTTAAATGTTAGCAAAGGAAAGAAACCGAAAAATATGGAGACAACATGACGTGTGCGTGCGTGTTACCTGTGTGTCCGTGCAGGGGGGAGTGTGGTCTGGGCAGGGTTGGAGAGGTGCTGGACGTCACAATCAGACTCTTCCTGTTGCTGGTCCGGCAGCTGTGGGAACAGACGTTAAAAGAACATTAACCCAGCGGAAGGGACTCGGTGTCGTTAACCTTTAGATATAGCTAGGTTCAATAAGATGGCTGAACAGTTTGGAGCGGCATCGAACAGCCTGCTAGGAGCTCTGCAATGAACCAGGAGCACACACAGATGTTGTGCCTCGCCATTTCTCAACGTAGCTTGATGCCACAAACACAGGGTTATGTTAACACTCAAGCTCAGTCAGACACAGCTAATGAATAGTTTCTACTCAAACAGCCAAGCTTCAGTAACGGTAGAATTCCATGACAGTAATATTAACTATAATCACAGGTGTTTCAACAGAATAATGAGACTAGCATGATTAATATTATTTTAATAGTCCAAAGATAGCTGTGTGTGTGTGTGTGTGTGTGTGTTCACTTTGTTGATAACAGCTGGGAATATAATTGGAGATATTCTTGTTTTGGAACATTTTTTAATTATACATGTTTGGACTCTTATTTCAGTATTTTCTGCATGTAGGTCCAGTTTTTGTATTTTTCTATGTTTTTGTCATTGTTGTTTACCAGGTTGCATGCTTTGTTTTTCATTTCAGTTCATTTGCCAATTAAATAATTGTGAAGGCCATTACTACAGTGGCCTGGAAGTGCAAATACAATACAATACAATATAATCTAATACAATATACCCCCACAATACCAATGCATCCCACAAAAACAATTAGTGGTTATGTTTTGCCCTTCCAGGCCACCGTACATTACTGCTGGGAGTTTCATTCCCAAAAGAACAGATGGCTTGGTAGAGATTCTGAGTTTCAGAAGTGTAATAAGTATCACCCCTCACTCACACCTTAACACACATCGTATTAAGGTGTCACTGGGACCAAGGAGCCTTTAGAAAGGCAATATAATTACAACCAAGTGTTTAAAAAAAAACAGGGAGAAATCCGGTAATCCAGAAATACAGTTACAGATGGACTACGGCAAAGTAGACAGAGTTACCTCCACATGAAGACAGAAGACACACAGAGGCCATAATAACCCAGAGCCTTGCCATCAGTCAGTTGTGCAGAAAGGCTACATGAGGGGACCATTAATGCTAGCAGCACATGATAGAGCGGCAGAATACCCCCACATTGTTCCAAACCTGCCAGAGACACACACTATGCTATACTATTTCAGTTTGGTGTGTGTGTGTGTGTGCGCGTGTGCACTACAGAGAGACTAGGCTAATGTACCACTACACCACCTCCAGGGGGAGCTGGCACTCGTCTCTGTCAGCCAGTTGGACAAGCTGTGGTTAAGCTGTCTCCATGGTGGCGCGCACACAGTCGCTGCTCTCTCCATAGACTGAGTACAAAAAAAACCCAACTTTAACCCCAATAGGCTCCACTCTATCACCTCCTACTTCCTATCTATACAGCTTTTCCTCCCGCTACACCGCCACACACACACACACACACACACTTTGAAGGCTCCATATCTGTCTACTCCTGCCTCAGTAACTGTGTTCATGGACAGGAGAAGAGTGAGGAGAGTGGGGGTCCAATGTGGAACAGCAGCTGCGTTTTATATACAAGAACAAAGCAAGCATCATCTATTTTACACATGTACTGTGCACACAGAAGTGTAACATTGCCCGCGGTAGCCACCCATAAGCAGGTGCGCGCACACACACGCACGCACGCACGATTTACAAGTGTGAGTTGACCTGACCCTACACTCATGAGGTTTGCTCTCGCCTCGAGGATGTTGTTAACCCGGCAGCGGTTATGGATGTTTTCACCTGTAGGGACAATTAAAGCTGCCTGGCGATGAGAGGGTACATGTGTTCCACCTTACAGACAATGTGTGCTGCTGCTGCTGCTGCTACTGCCTTGTTGTTTTAGTCTTATGGCTGGCCTCTCTCTCCAGCTCAGCATCATTCTTCTACTTCACCCCCTCTCTGCCTCCCTCTCAGTCTGTCTCATTGACCTTTCCATTTTCTCACCTTCTCGTGGGCTTTTGAAGCCTGGTCTGAAAAAGACCCCTTTGGCTGGAGTCTGGACATCTTTCCCCTGACTGTGTGAGTGTTGGTGATATTGAAACAGACAGAGAGAGAGACAGCGAGAACGCCTGACCGACTGGCAAAAGAGGAGCGGTTGACTTACAGAGGGAGAGGGTTATTGAGCCCCTGTGGCAGACTGTCGCACCTCAGTAAGGCAGACATCTTTGACCAACATGTTGTGTGTGCCTGCATCGTGCATGTTTGTGGGCGTTAATTAATAGAAATATTATCAGAATCGCAATATGGCCGAATCGCAAAGGGCATAATGTGGGTAAAATGTGTGAATGTACATTAATAACAGTTATAAATGAAGTACTGTAGCGCTGCAGAGATGCCCTGGCCACACATGTTCACCAGATGTATGAACAAATGTTTGTTTGGTACAGACCCCAACAAATGTCACATCGTGATCGTTTTTTAGTCATTCCCACAAATTGCGAATCACAATATCTGTCAAATAATCGCCATATCGTCCAGCCCTAGTGTGTGTGCAGGCATGCGTGTGTGTGGAAGAGGTTTTCTAAACTAGTGCTGGTAGGAAATCGTCCCGGCAGGTCATTCTTCAAACAGAGGTGCACACATGCTAAGCTCATATACTGGTCATTATGGCATACACCCACGTGTGTGTGTGTGTGTGTGTGTGTGTGTGTGTGTGTGTGTGTGTGTGTGTGTGTGTGTGTGTGTGTGTGTGTGTGTGTGTGTGTGTGTGTGTGTGTGTGTGTGTATAC
>OMKP01024453.1:0-10248 GCA_900302375.1 Bathygadus melanobranchus
GAGAGCTGGAGGGAGGTAGCCGCAGGAGGTGCTGGCGCGCCGTAGCGAACGGGTCGGCGCGCCAGACACGGGGCACGAGTTCAGGGTTCTGTTGTTAGGTTGCCGTAGAGACAACGCTGGCATCACCTTCGGCAGCACCGTGTCTAGCCTGTTTACATCACCTGCGGAGACTATAGAGTGTACGCAGCCTAGCAACCACGTCGGCGCGTGTGTGCGTGCGTGTGCGTGCGCGTGGTCTATGAAGAATTAGCAGCACACCCACACCCTCCGCATCGGGGGGCTGTCGGCGTTGTGGCAATCTCTGACGTTACACAATAGCTCGTTTTAAATTGTCAGTGGCGCAGATACAAGCGCACACTTGAAAGGTTGACTTCCCCTTTTCGATCTTAAATAGGTCGAAGTTTGTCTGGTTACTTTCTTTGGAAAGTTTCGGTGTGTCTGGCTGTTAGCCGTGTTTGTGTGTGCATCGGGGCACTAGAAAAAAAACCTATCTAAAATCTATATTCTATAGATATATATATATATATGAGAGAGAGAGAGATTTTCTTGTTTTTTTGGCAAAGTTTTGGAACAGGGCTCATCATTAAATTGTCCAAAGAAAGCCTTCGCCTTTGCGCAGTCATGCGTTGTTGTTGTTGTTGAGACGCTGTATAAAATAGGTTTGTTCGCCCGGGTTTATACATTGGTCAATAATGACCATCTGACAGGCACATCCCGACATCAAAACTGAAAGTGAGATGCACAGCAGCATGGCACTGCTGTGGTGGTGTATTAAATCTCAATAGCAGCTTATGCAGTTTGAATGTGAATTTTTTTTCAACCTGGACTCCTCAACCCTTCCCATCAGTTAGGGTCTAACTGAATAATAAGGACATGGTCCAGCATTGAGCGAGAACGCAGTCCTGAAGCGTCTGCATTGTAACCCTTTGGGACAATAATGCCCACCAATGGACGTTCGCTAAAAGTGCTTGTCTTTCCCACTGACTGGCTCAGATTGTTGACAACATTGTGGAAAGGGATTAAGGGATTATATCCCTACAGAGAAATAAAACTATTTTGGATAACACTAAGCTACGCTTTGTGTAGCCCAACACAACAAAGTCATGGCCGAATATTTAGCTGATGGACAATGTGAGATTTAGCGGGATTTCAGAGAGACTTCTCGTCGAGCGAGACTTGGTTCGACACAACAACAGACTGGATCAAGCGAAAGCTAAAGAAAAGAGTATTGTATTTCCCTGTAGCGATCCTTTCCATAATGTCACACTGATAATAACAATCCGAGCTTGTCGGTTGCAGGAACAAGCACCTTTAGAGGACGTACATGTGTCTAGCGGTGTATACCTGTCCAGACGACGGTGCTTCCAAGCAAAGCCGTCGGGCAGCAGCACTCCTCTCCACAGAGCTCTCGTCCGGTCAATATTTCTCCACAAATCGGCAAATTCCAAAGTACCCCCCCCGGTGCCCTGAACAACAGCCCTAAACGCAACTCTACTAGATAGGACACGTTTCAAAATGTCCCCGATGGCTATAACAGTAAAATTGCCGTTTGAATTAGAACAACAATTTGCTGTTTAGTGTATAATCACGCTAGGTCTACAACAGTAAACACAGGTCGAAAGCTGCGTGGCCAGCAGAGTGCCGGTGTGGGTGTAACACACATGGATTTGTACCGGGTATTTGATGATACTTTTGGGGTTATTTCCCCCTGGTGTGCATTAAGACACTTTGTAATCTTTTATCTGAAACGCTAAGATGAAAGATGCGCTAATCCAGTGTCGTGACGCACCTTATCGCAAGTACAGGAATTCAGCTTTTTCCTTTGTTATAACACGACTGAACGCCTGCGCTGCATCCACCCAGAAGCACATGCAGCGACAGTCGGCCCGATAAGAAAATCTAATTCAAATTTTGCATTCCAAAAAAACAACCGATTCGAATATATTCAAATATTTATTGCCTTTAAAAAAAAAAAAAAAGCACCAAATGCATCATTGATGATGCATGGCCTTGGGCGTCTCCTGTTGTACGCGCTGCGTCCACAGGGGGGAGCAAGAAGGCCGGTCACGTAGGGGTCCTGCATCAACCCTGTGGGTTTATTTTGCCTGCTCACTGTCCTTAAACATCCCCTTAAACATAGCAACAGGGCTCTCCCTGGCCTAATAGTGGCGCTGTGCCACCTTGCTCCTGTCCAACGCCACCACATTTCTAAACGTTGTCGTTACTCCCCCGTTTCATTCCTGAATTGGTTAAAACATTTTGGGCATTTCGCAATTTGAAGTTTTTTTCTTTCCTATATTCGCATATTGAATGCAATTTGACAGCCCTATAATAGGCAGACTTGGACTTCAGGCCCTGGAAGTGTGATGTGCAGGAGGAGACAGACGTACTTATGAATATCTCCTGCTGGCTGGTGTAGTCGATAGCCAGGCCCAGGGGCAGGGTGTCATCGTTCTGGGAGACGGGCAGCTCGGCCCTGCTGGCATCCTCCAGGATCCACAGCTCCCACTGGTTCTGAACGGAGTGCACATAAATAAATAAATGAATCACCGTCAAATCATTATTTAAGAACAATATTTACGAATAGCGACTGCATATTAAACCTGCACTGTGTAACTTTCTACGGCAGCTTTTTACTAACCCTACTATAATACCCTAACCCTACTATAATAATTACTTAATAATAATAATCTCAACAATAACACGTCCATCCATGAGTCAATCCATCCAGGGAATCTTATCTCTATAAATCGTTTTGTTCTGGTCTACTTATGCTCCCCCCCACCACCCTGTGGGAAAATCTCAGATGACTTGTCTGAAAGTTATACAGCTATAAGTGTAGCTACAACTCCGGCCACTAGAGGCTGCTAATGGTTGGCAGTTAGTTATTGATTTAGATGCAGAACGGAGTGGATCCCCTTGATCACTTACCTTATCCTTTGCGATGACACTGACTTCGATGGAAGCTGCTGATGTGGCGAAGACGACGTCCCTGGATGAAATTAAATATAAATAAATCACTTGGGCAAAGACAGTGGGCAGGGTGCTGTAGTGTGGCTGCCAGGGTGTTCCGACTCCCAGCCAAAAGGCACTGCGATCAATCCCAAACATCTGCAGGGAATCCGCACGTCTCCCAGAGCAGGACGGCCAATTCCTGCCTACTCCTAAATGACATAGATCTACAGATGAATTGCAAGTCTCTTCGGACACAGCACAGCGCAAGTGGCAAGGGTGTTCAACCCCCCCAACCAAAAGTTACTGGCTTTGATCCCCCAACACCTACCTTGTCCTACACATGCCGGAATACATTGCAAGTCACACACATAAAGGGATAATAAAACCGCTAATCTGACAGTAAAAACATCATTAGCAGCGCAGTGTGGCTTGCCTCCACGGAGGAACACAAGTGTCTAGTGTCAGTGTGTTTGCGCCTACCAGTCCTCGATCTGGCTCAGGAAGTAGTGGTGCTGTCTCTCGATGCAGGTGCCGTACACGGGGTCGTTGAAGTTCAGATACCTGGTCTCGGTCTTCTCGTCCTTTTTCTGTCACGGATGCAAAGAGGGAGGCGGGAATTAGGCAAATTCAAACCACCGCGCTGCGCAACTTTCGCTCACCGCAGCCCTCGGTCCGTTAAGTTAGGAAATTATTTGAAATTGAAATGATGCAGTGAAGACACAGGACAGGTTTCATCAAGAGTATTCAGCCAGAGATGTCTATTTACAAGTAACGGTATGTGGAAAAAAGCAAGCGGCAAACCAAATTATAATAATAAAGAAAGCTTTTCTGCAAATGTTGAAACGTCGCCGTCGACATAACTCATACGACGCAAGGTTTGAGCACCGTCAGAAGACAGACCTCATTAGGTGCATCTCATTGGTGACGGTGATCACCATCGCTGCCACTACCTCTGTGCTTCAATCGACAGCAGCAGCACAGCCCGGGTGAGGTGTGGCCAGGCTGTTGTGTAGGCCGTGGTGTCGCTTGGCTGTGGTGTAGCCTAGCTGTGGTGTAGACTAGCTGTGGTGTAGCCTAGCTGTGGTGTAGCCTAGCTGCTGGTGCGTAGCCTAGCTGCTGGTGCGTAGCCTAGCTGCTGTTGCGTAGCCTAGCTGCTGTTGCGTAGCCTAGCTGCTGTTGCGTAGCCTAGCTGCTGTTGCGTAGCCTAGCTGCTGTTGCGTAGCCTATCTGCTGGTGCGTAGCCTATCTGCTGGTGCGTAGCCTAGCTGCTGGTGCGTAGCCTAGCTGCTGTTGCGTAGCCTAGCTGCTGTTGCGTAGCCTAGCCGCTGGTGTAACCAGATTTTCAGCAAAAAAACACCCAAACAAAACACTGGATGTGTCCCGCTTTGGCGAATGTGCGCATGCTCCCTCTTCTTCGTCTTTTCCCAGTCTTTTAGGTTTACTGTACATTGGACTACTGTAACTGAAGTTACCAAATATGACAGATGAGAATGTCCCTGTGAAAATCAATGCATTCAAACAGATTTTTAGTGCTGAATGAATTATTAGCGAGAGAAATGTCGAGAGAACCTTGAAAAAGAATACTCTTCCTAGTCTTTCGGTAAAGAGGTTTTTTTTTTTATGGGTATCTTCCATTCGATGCTTGATGAATGGGGAAATGGTTCCATGAAGTAGATGCATAATAGATCACAAAAGTCTACGTGTGCTCTATTTATAGTAGTAATTGTCCTCTGACATCATGTCTGATGTTGAAATACGCAGCACAGATGGTCTAGCAAAGAGAGGTGACCATCTCAATTGTTCCCATTAGGATGAATTCCATGGCTAGACAATGCTTTTCATGAATATCGCACAGTTCTAATTCATTCTACACAGGTTAGTTATACAGTCACATCAGTAAACCAGAACAGAACATGAATTTATGTATTCATGCATGAGAATTAGTTTGTCCCTAAACATGAAACATCTTCACATCTTTTATGTGTATTATGCAGTGGTATTAAAGTTTGAGTTAGCTGCACAAGTAAAAACAGAACAGCAAATGATTTGATTTGAGTAAAACCTCAACTTACTGCCAACCAAATTGCGTTCTTCTCTAGTTCCCTTTCGAATTCCAGTGTTTTGTTTAACTACTACTTTCTATTAACGAGCACACAAACAAATCTGTATTTTAGAACAATATTCACGTAGTGCATCACCATAAAGTATAATACAAAGGCATGCAACTTCTTCTATTCATGGCTACTAACTAACCTCTAAATGAAGGCCTAATACCAGTGTGCATGATTAGAATAATGTATGCTTAACATGTGCATGTGTATAGCTACACAAGGTGAACTTTATTCAGTAATACAGTAGTTCACATTGTAAGTAAGTAAGTAATCATTGAGCTATTTCATTTCATTTTATTATTTTTATCCTTAGAAAATAACCTTTTTAAGTCTCTTTGATCAATAGCCATGGGTTGGCAAATTACCTTTGAAACAAGTTGTTTTGCCAGACCAAGTAGTTACAAGTAGAAACAGCTATCAACAAACCTACATACAGGTTTGCAACACGCTAAGTAATTTTAGCTTACACCATGGCAGAACACTTGCCAGTTTCAGTCCAGTCCCGCCCGACACTTGAATGCGACTTGGTCCAAGAAGCTCTTCTGAACACAGCCACAGACATCACTCTTATGTCAGCTTCGCTCTTTGCCAAACTACAGACATTAGCACAACAAGCTAAAAGGCGCCTGAAGGTCCATTCATGCAATCATGATGCCCAAGTGTACTCTACAGTAGGAACAACCTTGAATAAGTTGGTGGTAATACAAATGACCATCGGACCCATGACTTTGACCCATCCATCCTGTCTGTGTGCACTAGAACCCTCCACAGCCAAGGACGTGTACCATCCTAAAGTGCTGCACGGTGTCGACCTTCGAGACCAAACTCTAAACAACTCACTGGTGTTCTTTCACCTGTACCTGATTTCTTCAATTTGGGACTCTCTGTAGAGGCCACACCCCTAGTGGGGGAACAGGATTCCCCTCTGGAGAGAGCCACCACCTCTGCGTTAAACTAAACTAAACTAAACTAAACCAAGACTCAGCCTACCAGAACAGCCTCTGATCTCCTCACCAAAGATCAGGATTCCTTTGTCGAGGACTCCCTTACAGATTGTCAAACAGGGTGCGATCAAAGGCACGGCCCCAGCGCCTGCCACTGTGTCGGACACACCGTCTTCCTCAGATTCTGATTTGGTGTCTCTGCTTTTCGCAACGCTTCACTGCCTGTGAACGGACCCTACAGCTTCCCCGCGGTCACAGTCCGACCTAGCCACTGACCGTGACCCGTCATCCTTATTTCGGGCCAAGCACGTTTTTTTCCGTCGTCAAGGGCCGTCTCATGTCTGTCTCTGACAGCGTCATCTCTCTTTTTGTTCATGGTCCCTCAAGAGCCACAGGGTGGTAATGGTGAGGCATGACCAAGGCGTTAAGGCCACCTACACAAATCTGTTTGTGCGGCGGCGCTTCCACTTGTCACCTCCCTTTTTTTTCTCCCTGCCCCATCTTATGGGCGCCTGTGCTGAAATGCGTTCGCGAAGCCGTGCTTCGCTCCACTCGCCTCTCCTTCTTCCCCCTTCTCAAGTGTATGCGACTCAAGCCCAAAGTCGTCTGCTAGTTAAGTCATCTGTGGGTGGGTGGGCGTGTTTACCGTTTGCTCTGCTGCTGCGCTTGGGCAGTTTCATTCGCAAACAATTCCTTGAATACCAATCCACTAAAAACAAAGGTTTGATTTGCGAGGCAGAGATTCCTGATGAATATCTAATCCAGTGGCTGACTAAAATAAAACAACCCCAATGTGTCTGCTGGCATTTAAGTCAATAACGTATAGCACTGATATGACGTACTAATGCTGTAATGATAATGTGTACTCTGTATTTGGCGGGCTTCAAGTATACATACTTTCTTAAAAAGGTTAGCTTGCTAACCCTAGCATGCTAACTTCACCTCGTTTCACAAATCTGTTCAGCTGCAATTTGGAGCTCATCTTTGAATCCTGTCCCACTTGTTTCCTGACTAAACTAAATGTAATGTCTGGCGGCGCCAGCAGCAATGGCGGCACTAGCTGAGGAGGTAGGAAACCGGAAGGTTGCTGGTTCGATCCCGGGCTCCCCCTAGCTAAGTGTCGAGGTGTCCTTGAGCAAGACACGCAACCCTAACTGCTCCTGATGAGCTGGTTGCAGCCTTGCATGGTTGACACAGCCGTCGGTGTATGAATGGGGGAATGTGAGGCAATGCAAAGCACTTTGGATAAAAGCCCTATATAGATGCAATCCATTTACCATCCATTTACCATGTCTAGAAATCTGCTCTGTGTTTTCAGCCTCCACTTGTTCTAAAACACATCAACATAACTATGTTTCGAGTTTCCTGGTGAAGATGAGACACATTGGAGCATATTTGATTAGATTAGTTTAGATTAGTATTATTCAACCTTGTACCTTAGGCCTAGCAAGAACGAAGTGCAGATAACAGGTTACTCCTACTTTAAGGCAAGGTATGTAGTAATATATATATATGTATATAATGGTAAGCTTTGGATTGGATGCCTTAATACAAATGGACCTCTAAACTACAAATGTAACCTTTTACTTGATGATTAAATTAGTTTAGTTGGTTTTAAAATGAGGGGTTTTGAGGAGGCTCAATGCTGCTCCAATTAGAGACCTGTTTTTGCACCCCTGGTTATAGATGGTCTTAAATTAGTAAATTGGCCCCTGCTGGCTACTTATAGAAATTGTCTGTCTCTGTATGCCTGTGGAGAACGCTGCACACATTTGCCAGGGTGTAGCAAAGTACAGGGCTACCTGATTTACTGCCAGCAAACCCTGCTCACAGCAGACCACTGCAAAGCCAAGGTATCTCATTTCCCTGGTCAGACTTATCAAGTCAACTGGGTCAGCCCCCTGACCAGGTCAGCAAGAGGTAGTAAATACTTCCTCTCCTCTCAGTCACCTGCAGATTCTCTAAATGGCTAGAGGCATGGTGCACTCAAATGACATCCTCCCAGTGATCTACCAGATCAAAATGACCAGGAATGACCATGAATCGGGTTAAACAGGTTAATAAGTTTAACCCACACAAAACCCCCATGGGAACAATGGGGGACGATTACGTCCCAGTTAGGGGTAGAGCAGTATACACGCCCCCCTGACCAGCACCCAACAGTGCCCACAGAGCCATCAAAAGCAAAAGTACAGAAGTTAGTCATAATAAAGAAGATTGTGACAGTCTATTTGTTAGGCAGGTGTAATTGACATTGTGAAAGGATGCCTTTTGTTTTGTTGTTTTTATTTTTCTTGGAAATGTTTACTTCTAATCCCTGTTGCATCAGGTTGGAAGGTTACTAGTGGGGGTGGTGTCACCAAACACTAAATAGTGCAAATTACTTCAAATCGTCAAATTGTTTTGTATGTTTTCTCGCTAGAATGAACAAACCACTCATGCTCTGCCTATTCCTAAGTGCGGTCGCACTTGTTGTCAGAGTAGAAATCACTGTTGTGGCATTGAATATGTATATCATAGCACTAACAGACTGTGCAAACAGTTAATACTCTAGTCGGTAATCCGGACGGACTGTGCACACATTCAGTCGGTGAGGATGCTAATGAGCGGCATGCTCAGGGAGCTCGGCTATTCGGTAGATGATCTTGAAGCACGTAGAATTCCCACATACTTGGTGTTGCTGTCGCTTGGACACAATAAACTTAGAACAGTCACCACAGGACCCATAAGTTATCCCGGCTCATCTTTTCAGTAGACACACCCTGGAGGTGGAGCCGAACACACCAGGAAACATTCGCCTGCTCAGAGTGTGTAGACTTCACCGCTTTGACGTGGTCCTGACAGATCTAAACCACCAACGAGCAAACGTCTCCTCCTCCCTTCAGAATTACATTTTCTCACAGAACGTTTTCTGAAACAAGGACCCAGGCCTTCTGGGCTGGCAAATAGTAATGGTAAATAGTATCGTAAAGCAATACTGAATGTGTTGCATGTTTCAATTAAACTGTTCAACGTGTGGCCCCTTCGGTTAATTTATCCAAGTCAGTCTGGCGAAATGTTGCCCACCCTCTCTGTTGCCCACTCTGAGCTGTTGGCTCTTAATCAACACAAAAAGTCGCATGAAAAAACACAGCAAAGTAGCAACAAAGCAAGAGCACTAAGGGAATTTGTAAAGACTACAGAGCTACAGAAGAGTCAGGTGTTTCGGAGCTTATGTAACAAGGTGTTGATTGTATTTATTTGCAGTGCATATATTATTTCAGATTTCCGAAATGAATAAGCCTCTTTAGAGTAAAGAAAAAGTGATGTTTTGATGTGGCGCCAACGTTTAATTGGAAATAATAGGCTACTCGTTCATACAAACTGTACATTTAGCATTCTGAACTCCAGAATCCATTTATTGCCAATGTTATGTATTTATTTGGTTATACTTTTGTCATGGATTTTGTTACGTGGATCGTTATTTAGTATGGCAGTTGGTACAGTCAATCATGTTTCGTGATCCAAGCTAGCAAGCTAACTGTCAGTTTATCTCAGCAGTGCTGCCCGTCCGACAACAAGTATCCTGCATGTGCATGAAGTTATGGCGCCGGTGCAGTGGTCAACACAGCTCGGCAATGCCGCGGGAGCCAAATAAATATCTATTTCACAAATATTCGACATTTACCGGTTTGAGGTTTATTACTTCCCCTCTCCCGAGAGTACCAAAAATGATTTAACACCTATGGAAATTATATTTAAGACTTAAATTGACACGCTTTCATGAAACTTTGGACTTTTTAATTTTTAACGCCGGGTTTCCTCACCGGCAGAGTGATGACCACCAGGTCAGGGGGGGTCTCCAAAGAGCCGTCGGCAGCGGCGTACACCACCGCAAACACAAACGTCCTCAGCCACAGCACGTCCAGAACTGGGAGGAAACAACGCGGCAAAAACTAGTTCATACGAAGGGCCTCGGATGACACCTTGGGCTATTACAAAAAAATATTGATTATGAAATCAATTATAAATATGATTATTTATATATATATATAATACTAACAATAACAACAATAGTAATGTGTACATGGAAGCAGCCGGGGTCCCCTACCTTTCACAGGGTTGTCGGAGTAGTAGAAGCTCGGACATGGGACTACTTTCTTTTCTTGGAGTGCCTGTTAAATATAGAAACGTGTACTGTACAGTAAGTGCTTTGTTTTATACATGGCCACTTGTGGTTTCAGGTCAGCAAGTGCCTA
>OMKP01024454.1:3475-13520 GCA_900302375.1 Bathygadus melanobranchus
CCCCCCCCCCCCCCGTATCAATCTCGCGAGAATACCACTATCCTAACATAAACAGTAATTAGGGGTTTTTTTCCTCACCCGGACCAAATCAGTTGGTGTGACCTGTTGCGCCCCTACGAGACCACTTTAAGTTGCAGTGCACATTGGGTTCTTCAAACACACAAAAACTAATGTTAGGTTTATAGTCCCATCTAGTGGTCAATAAGGGTATTAAACATGGTTTATTTTCCCACAATTCCCTTCTGTCAGGACGCGTCCTTAGTAACTATGGTAACAGTGCAGGAAGTGGCGCGCAGGTTAACTGTTGAAAAAGTAACACCCGTCAAGGAGCAAAAGCTAACATCATTAAAACACCTGACCGCTTTTACAATTATTAACAACATAAAACGAAGAAGCGGCCACGGTCGCATCAAACTACGATCACGGTTCGCAAGTAACCCGTGAGTGTAAAGTGTAAGTGATATTTCACTGTTTATCACTCCGGGTAGGCTAACAAGATAGCTTGTTGTTTAGGACACCCCTGAAGTTTGTTACATATACTCTATACAATATATACGTTACAGTGTTGATAAAGGACTCGTATCACCAGATGTCATTAATGAAGCCTGGACGCCCGCAGCTGAGTCAGGGGAAGAAGTCTGCCCGCCCCAAGAAAACCGCTGCTAAAAGAGACTGGGTGGTAAGTTATAGCATCGCTACACTACAACCAACACATGGAAACGATGGTATTATCACGATAATTATGGGACAATTCTACATGATATTGATAAATAATCACGATATTGTTATGAATTCCAAAGTACCATTCTGAACAGGCTAACTGAGGGTGATTACATTTAAAGTATGGTATTGGACTAAAACTAGTTTTCCTTTCGCACTGATGCTTCAAACCTCATATTTTCATTTAAAAGCCGTATCTTCTTATCATACTTAATTTATACTGGGCGCCACAATAAGTACAAATCTGTATTTCATAACGACACAATACCATTCAAAGATGATAAACAGTAATATTGAATTATTGCCCAGCCCTAATAGCTAGCCTTCCTATCGTTGTATTATTATTATTATTGTTGTTGTTGTTACAGAGCACCGTCAACGACCTCTCTGTACACAAGTTAACGCCAGCTGAACTGGTAAGAAGATGCATGGACACCATTCCTTGTTCACCCAAGTAAGCAGCCATATACAGCTGTACATACATAGCCCTGAGTGTGTGTGTTAACCCTATCCTGTCAACCCATGTTTATCTGTCTAGAGTCACCGCCATGAGCTCCACAAGTCCCACAACACAGCGGTGGCCCATTGGGAGTTGAAGGAGAAGACCCTCCGGAGACGCCACAAACACCTCGGGAGCCCCGCCCCCATGGACCAGGCCAGCCTCAGCATCATCAGGGAGGTGGGCGTGCTAATGTGTCACTGTTGACGTTAGCACACCCGTCATATTTGGTTGTGATAGGAAGAATTAGAGATGATAATTATATTTGATAATAATTTAGTGTGATAGTAGATGGACTGCATTTATAAAGCACTCTAGCTAATGGCCACTCATAATGTGTGCCTCACATTCACCCATTCATACACACATTCATTCACCCATTCATACACACATTCATACACCGATGGCATGCAAGCCACCTTGTTGGGAGCAGTTGGGGTTAGGTGTCTTGCTCAGGGACAGTTCTGCTTGGCTAGGAGGAGCCGGGGATCGAACCAGCAACCTTCCGGTTGCCAGACAACCCACTCTACCTCCCGAGCCACTGTCGTCCCTATAATAACAGCATAATAAATGACTGTAGTTTGATTTTGTTTTCAGTTCAGCAGGCTTTTTACTTGGGTATTGAAAGTATGTTCAACATGTTATTAATTTAATATGGTGAGGTCATTAAATCATTAAATGAGTGTTTTTGATTTGCAGGTGTTCTCTGACCAGCTCCTGCTTCAGGATGTGTTGGCTCGTTCAGACAGAGCCATGGCTGTGGTCAAGGACCTGTTTGGAGATGCTCCACGCAGACACACTGGTAGTTACTGACTGTATAAGATATTCAGACAGACAGACACACTGGTACCTGCAGACTCTAAGCTACTCACACAGACAGACAGACATACATACAAGCACACTCCTTTTTTTTTATCCTTTTGTGTCTGTACGTGTCATTAGTGTGTGCTGTATATAAACCCTTGTGCAGGACACCCCAGTGTGACAATGGCTCCAGACTGTGATTCAGACTCTGAGCTGCCTGTGGTCCAGAGAGCAGACCCCCCCACCCAGCTGTCTCTCCTCAGCCACTCCACGATGAATCAACAGGTGCGTGTTGTAAGTTGAGATATCATTTGGTCCCTTCATTCCTAACATACATATATTTATAACTATTTGTCTCCATCTATGTCTCTCTGTGGTATTTCTTGTATTGCGTTAACATGAGATTACCTAGAGCTCTGTGTTGCATGACATTTTGAAGGCCCTTAATGAGCTGGACGTGTCTGAGGAAGACCACAGTGAAGAGGAGGAGACTCGTCCTGCTGCCATCGCTGGTGCTAATCCAATGCACAGGTAATGGAAAGTCTTCCTAAACTGTAAACTAGTGGGGGTCTGTGGTAATAATTAGGATGGTTTTAGTGTGCGTGATGAAAGCTTCATCCACTCGTGCAAATTAGTCGGTAGAATCTGTAACAAAACAGGAAACAAGGCGTAACTCCACCCCTTGCAGTTTTTCATTCCCAGCCCCAAGACATTCTGCTATAACATAGCAGGACTGCTGGATCTGAGATTAAGTGTTGCATGAACTGTCTGCAGGGCCAACCTGCGCAAGATGAAGACCAAGACCACGGTGGATCGAGGGCCCCAACGGCCCAGAGCCAAGCCCAACTCAAGGCACCCGAGGCTGGGAGACAGCATTCAGATGACCCCCTGTGCTCCGGGACGAGCACCAGACCCAGCGGGTAAGAAGGAAGGGCCATACAGTATCTGTATGAAGCTGATGTGATGTGGACACACAAAACAAATAGCTAGTAGATGTCAGAAAAGCCAGGGAAGGCATTGCATTTCCTGCATGTACTTCTTGTCGTAGCCAGAGCCTTTTTGGGGAGTAGACATTTAGAATGGGAAGCATAGGTCATTCTGTTTACATATTGGAATTATTGTTTTATCTAAAACTACTAGCTACTGACTACAAGATTTACATTTCAGACGCTTTTGTCCAAAGTGACTAACAATAAGTACATTTGTAAAAAGAGTGAAACAACAATATATCGCTGGTGGTACAGTAAGATTTGAATAGAACAAGTTTCAAGCACTCATGATTGTCAGGTTAATAGAACAAGTTACAGGCTTATAATTGCTTGATTGTATAATTGTTTGGTTGACTTGCTGTAAGACAGCAAGGTAGCCGGGATAAGTATTATTTTTAAGTGCCGGGACATACGAACGTACAGGATGCTACACAATGCTAAGTCCAATTTTTAGTGTCAGGACGTACCTAACTTAACTAACCTTATTAGCAGCAACTTGGATGTGTTATTCATTTTAATGGCATTTAGTAAAACTTGTTCGATCTTTCACTGAAGCTCTCAACGCCACGGCCGCCGTGCAGCGAGTGCGCACCCGAACCAACCAATCAGAGGGCGGGCAGGAGGCGGAGCCTGGCGTCCAGAACTCTCAGGTGTCAAACTTGTCAGGTATTACAGCACAGTTAAAGCAAGTTTTCATTAACCTGTACTGTATATATGGAAGAGTAGAGCTGTGTGTAGCTTCAGTAAATCACAGTGTAGCTTAAAGTGTCTTCAGATCTTCAGATAGTTTTCAACGCCAGCCAAATATTTATTCTTAAAAAAAGCCTCTTCTTCCATGAACAGGGCTCTCTGTTTGGGTGTAAACAAATGTAATGTGTTACATATGTTGAATAGGGAATGAGGAATGATTCCTTTAAACTTTTACATGTTACTGGATGAGGAAAATGCAATGTTGAAGATGGTATCAGATCTTCATGTGTGTCTCCCAGTCAGGTCCAATGCAGCCCCCTGCAGGCAGACGAAGACCCTCGGGCCCCGCCTCCCTGAGACCTCCGGGCTGCTGGATGGCTCGACAGTGCTGTCCCTGAGCGGGAATCAGTCCAGTCTGGACCTGCTGCAGGCCATGCTGGGCCGGGTGGAGGCCGACCTGGACTCCCTGGGCCTCCAGGAGCCAGAGCGGGAGGGCCAGCCTTCGGCTGAGGCCGAGCAGCCCACCAGAACGCAGGGCCTCACTGGGTTCTCTGTGGCGCTAGTCTCCACCCTGGGTCGTCTGGTGCACCTCCTCAGACAGGTGAAGCCTGTTATAAAGAAATGTTGAACCGACCATTATATCATTAAATATAATGGATCATATTGAATGCCTTCAGACCAGGGCATCCCAGAGTTTTTCATGCCCCCGTGACCCGAGACATATAGCTGTACATAGACGCCACATTGGCCTTAGCAACGTACATCGACGTTACCGCTATATTGGAGAGGCCAAGACTGGCCTGTAAACACATTCAACTAAACTGGGGAGCTGCGGTTTTTCTTTTCGTTTCAGCGTTGACATATGGCAGCAGCAGGAGGAGCAGTAGTCACCTTTTTGGTCTTCAACATGGTATTGAAACAAGGCAAAGACAAGGCATGGAAGCAAGCATATATATTTTTGAGGGAAAAGGTGTATTGTGGCCATACCGCAAGCTTGGTCCCCTGCTGTGACCCACAGTTGTTGTGATGACCCACAGTTTGAAAACCAGATGGCCCAAAAAAATCCAAAGGACTCTCTTTGCTTTACTAAATGTAACATTCAGTGGCCAATATAAAATAATGTAGGATTCCTAGGGAATAATGAATACATATCTCTTCTTTCTTTCTTTCTTTCTCTCGCTCTCTCGCCCCCCTGTAGAGGGAGGAGGAGGCGCAGAGGGAGGCGCGTGAGAGGAGTCGACTGGAGGAGGAGGTGCGGGATCAGAGGGGGCTGATAGATGCCCTCACTGCAGAGAGCCTGGCCCTGAGAGAGGAGAGCGCCGCCCTGCAGGTGAGGAACAGCATTACACACACTCACACTCATATCTCCCGCCCTTTACCCTTTTGGTTTTGTGCCTTTATATATGTACGACAAATGTGTACACATTTACATTGCAATACAGTGTGCTGAAATGATCTGTTGGGAATCAGAAAGTCATATGACAAGACATTCTCAAGTGACCCATAAGAGTGGACCGCAGAGCATATGTGTAGCCTTAATCTTTAGAAAGAAGCCCATTAATTAACAAATGTTTCAATGTTCATTCATCTTTCAATGGAGTTTAGCCCCAATTGTTGAAGAATTTTTGCTCTGTATTTTTTAACATTACATGAAGGCATTGCTTTGATTACTGCAATATTGGTAAATACATTTCAAATGTTTGGGTTGTGACTTAATGACACATGTGGGTCCTGAGACCAGTTGAGAACCACTGCTTCTGAGTGTATTTGATGGGGTTTGTATTGGAGCGATTCTTGTGAGGCTGCTTAATGTTGTCTGGTTTGTGGTTGGATGGTCCCGTCCCCCCCCCACCACCACCACCAGATGGAACTCCAGCAGCGGACCTCAGAGCTGGAGCAGCGGCTGGACACGGTGGTTTTGGCACTGGGAGGACTGGACCTGCTGGGGCCTCACAATGACTCTTACACACACCCAGATCTCACACACTCCCGTATCACAGGTTTGTGGGGTCCCACACTTAACATCCACATGTATGTCCATTCAAATGAAGTGTGTTTAAAGAAAGTGCTCATATAAAAACAATACAAGGATGTCAATAATTCTCCAGTTATTGGTTGGTGAGTAGTTGTGAATCGTCTACCTTGTGTGCAGCGTGTTGTAGTCCAGTATTTAACATACACGTGTTGAATAACGGTGGATTTTGGTGTCTGGTGTCTAGACTGTGGCAGCGCGTCGCCCCACGCCGAGTACCAGCCCTGCGCGACACAAGCCCCCGTGCCCCCTGCCGTCCTGCTCTCCCCTCCCCAGCAGAG
Source organism: Bathygadus melanobranchus (assembly GCA_900302375.1). Classification (NCBI taxonomy): domain Eukaryota; kingdom Metazoa; phylum Chordata; class Actinopteri; order Gadiformes; family Macrouridae; genus Bathygadus; species Bathygadus melanobranchus. The sequence continues at coordinate 9,491 of OMKP01024454.1, forward strand.
AGACAACCTGCATCGCAGCCCCGGTAAACTGCTGTAAACAGATGTTCACTCACAGCCCCTGACTGAAGTGAACACTGAACACGTCCGTACTTCTGTTCCCCAGAGGGTGCCCCCGCTCTGAGCTACGTCCGTTGTGCCCACCACAGCGCCGGAGCTCGCTACGACGCCGCTAGCCTCCCGTCCTCTTCCTCCCTCCCCCCGGCGTCCGTCACCTCCTACCCCGAGAGACAGCCTCCCCTCTCCGAGGACGCCATGGTGGCGGAGATCACGCGGCTGAGCCAGCAGAACGAGCACATCAAGGCCCAGCTGACCCAGGCCAGAGCTCTGGGGTCGGCTCTCAGCCGGTCACCTGACTCCACCACCACCACCGCCACCTCCCAGTCGAGGGGCTCCTTCTCTTCTAGGAGTGCAGGGCGAAGCACCACCATGCCTCGTGTTGCCTGGGTCAGGAGGGCGTCCGCTGGCCTAGAGAGGGAGACCCCACAGGTCCACCTGACTGGAGAAGAAGAGCTTGGTTCTGCTGAGGTACGGGACTGTGATCCATGGTACAAGCTGTAGTTTGATATGATTGGACTCTCAGCCGGAAGGTACTGGGTTCGATCCCCAATCTCCATAACCCAATACCTGTAGGCAAGAAAGATGTTCTTACCCCTACCTGTTCCTTGAAGACATTTATCTGAATTTATGTGTAAATCCTACTGGATTGGCACAAAGTTCCTAATGGGAAATATTAATTTCTTTCTTTTTAATTGATTAAAAAAACATCTCACAAATGACCAAATGGCAGTAGAATGGGAAACGTAACAAACTTCGACATCACTCACGCATTCTGTGTACCTCTATGCCCAGGCTGCAAGTTCCTGTGTGTCCACCGGGAGCAGTGTGGAGCAGCGTCTCCTGGAGCTCAACAGGCAGAGTGCAGCGGCACGGAGACGACTGCTGGATCTCATCGAGCAGCAGAAACAGAGTGCCTCTCCCGTCTCCCCCTCGGTCTCCCCCATCCCCCCCTCTGCCTTCAGCCCAAACTCAGCAGGTCACCCCCAAATACACGTTTTATTCTGTTACACTAGTGTTTGACATGGATTGCTGCTATTTTTATCCTATCCTAAAAAATCCCAAACTTCCAAAAGTTTGAAACTAAAATCAATTGAATGTTGCATATACAAGTCACAATATCGCAATTCCCCCCCAGGAGGAAGGACCCCAGAGTCGTCTGTCTCATTGCCTGACCAGGAGAGGTCCCGGGGCAGCGGTGGGTGAGTGATTCTCCCAGCTGAGTGTTGTGGTTCTACAGCCGAGGGCCTAAACTCCTCTCTAAGAACTCCTCTCTTTTCCACTGGTGGTGCTGCAGAAGTTCAATATGACCATCTGTTTAAAGACGAGATTTAATATAAAACGTAATTCAAACGCCAGAATCTATGGTCAATGATGAGGAAGATTAACGAGAATGATGATTTTTATTTTTTATTTTAACAATGAATCTTGTTCGGGCCGTACTTACTAAGTAATACTAATGACTAATCCAAACATCAGTTCAGCCATGATTCATTTAGACTTGGTAATTACAGCTCATTATGTACTATATAAATACACTCATTTGTGTGTGTGTGTGTGTAATACAGTAACAGTTCTCTAGTGCCGCTGGTCTTGTCAGCTGTAGTTAATTCTGGCTGTGTTGCGTCACAGACGTTCAGCGGACACGACTGTTCGAAGCCTCGGAGCGGAGAGCGGGGACGGCAACAGGCCCAAGGTACCGCCGCTGCTGTCACCAAAAAGTGTTGAAGTGTTTGTTACAAAGTGTGGGAAAACGCCTGCGTTACAAAACCACAGTGTGGTCTTGCAGAGCGAGTGGACGTGTGAACGAGTGCGCGCTTCTGCCCTCCGCAGGCAGACAAGCTGAGAGAACGAGAGGGATGGTTTGCCCTCTCCTCTCACGTCCCGTGACCAGGGGAGATGCTGTGACGTCATCGGCGGACACTTCTAGATAGAGCTATTCTGTGATTCGGTTGTCCTTATCTATCCATCTATCTACAGTGTTTTCTCTGTATTTTAATAACAATAAATTAAATTAGATCATTTTTTTAAAAGCAAAATGTGTGTTGTTGTCTTCATTTTACATCCATGTGGCTGTAAACTAAAACCGATAGGCCTGTTGGGAAAACAATGTTTTGGTATAAAATGATAACTGTTGTCTCCTGACTTGCAAGTTGTGATCAGTCTAAAGAAAGATGAGCCCTGCCAGACATATACACATACCACAAAGTATTTACATCCATTACTGAACATCATTTGTCATCGTTAACACTATTTATTGTGTTGTGCTTATTTTCTCCATCAACGGCCTTCCAAGTATTTGCATGTGTGCGTTTGGAGTGCCCCCTTGTGTACGTGTTTGTGTAGTGGTTGTGTATTTATTTAGATCCAGGCAGTGTCTCTGGCGCTTTGTCTGAAGTGCCAAGCAGTTGAGGCCTTGTCCCGGTAGCCGCAGAGTCCCAGCTGTGCCGAGGTCTTGGCCCGTCGATGGCTCCCAGACGCCTCTATTTCAGAACCATCAAGGTCCAAACTGAACGTGGTCAGTCTGTTTATCTCATGGTTGTTGTTTTTTTCGGATGTGGCTTTTGTGTGTGTGTGTGGCCATTGTGTTTCATTTGTATATTATTTGTGAGTTTCAGTGGAATACAGGAATAGCCTAAAACCGTATCCAAAAGAACAGCATTAGGCCTAACGAAGTCTAACATTTCCTTTAGACCTCTTAAGTTGCCAAAGAAGATAAACACATCAGAAAAGTTGTTTTCCATGAAGGCCTTTGGTTGATTTGTGTCATGAAAATACAGAGCCTAACAAACATCCTGCACAAGAGAGGATATTTACTTTTTTTCATTTGCACTCCTCCTATACCTACTAACATGAAATTCAATGTGAGGTTGAGGTCCTGAATATTGTTATTCTAGACGGATAAAAATAAACCCATTTTTTCTGAATGTATCCAAAATCGAGAACAGTCTGCATCCACCAGGGGTCAACCTTGAGTTGTTCAGCAAACCACGTTGCACTAACTAGTGGTCGCCTTAAAAGCGGTCTAAACAAACGCGGTCCCAGATGGGTCAAGTACATGGAAATACTGCTGGTTCTTAACAAAGAATAATACTATGTTATTAAAGGAAAACGGACGGACTCCAGGTTCACAATCAGGAAGTATTGTGCGTGTCCTGATTAGTATGGCCTTTGAGTCCAAGTAAAAACATGTGTTTAATAACTGCCTTGCGTGTCATATTTCCATAGCTGCTGAATTGAGTCAATGTGTTCTTACGTCATTGTCTGGTTTAGATTGTAAAACTCGGTGCTTTAAGATTTAGTTAAGTGTGGAAAGTTTGCTGTTGGAGGCACAGCAATGCAGGGCTACCTGAGGAGTGAGGAGTTTTATATTATATATGGTGGTAGCTATATTAATGTAGTTTGTGTGTAGGCATTACCAGGATGTGTGTGTAGATTGTGTAAATGTGTGTGTAAATACTAAGTCAAGCACTTACATTGTCTGTATAATCACCTAAAATCTGTACCTTTAATTTGCTTAGGATAGAAGTGTCTGCTAGCTAAATGGCAACATGGTTGTGATAAGCCATGTGCATCTAATCATTCTGATGTTTGTTTGAACTGCAGATTCTGCATCAAGCTCAAACCTGAATTCAGAGTTGATGTCAATTCACCATCCTCCTGAATTAGTTTTTAAAAGGCCCTTATGTTAACACCAGGTGTGAGTGTATTAGCCATTACAAGCCGTTTCAAAATTGTCTTGAAATGGCTAATCACACTCACACCTGGTGCTAACATAGGGGCCCTTTTAAGTCAGCCAACCTGAATCTATCAGTTCTTCATTCTCCTTCTCCATCCATCGATCCACAGAGAGTCCATCACAGAATCCGTGTGACTGAGGGAGGAGGACCGAGACGAGAGCCGAGAGGAGGAGAAGCAGACACTGAGCAGACACTCTCCTCAGGTAGTGTTCGCTTTGGTCTTCCAGGGGTGGGGG
>OMKP01024467.1:0-10601 GCA_900302375.1 Bathygadus melanobranchus
CCTACAGGTTAGATGTGGTGTATCTACAGGTTAGATGTGGGGTAAACGTACTGTAAGTCAGTACGTTTCCACTGAGTAGTACTGAGTAGAGTCCTACCAGTGTTTATCCTAGCGATGGGATGGACTCCTTGATTGGAGGAGGATGAGTAAGATGTCATTATATATGCTCATGTGTTTTCCATGAGTAATAAGGCGGGGTTGTGTGTGTGTGTGTGTGTGTGTGCAAGCTGCAAGCCAGCATCTGTTTGTGTGTGTGCATCCTCATGTGCGTGTGCATATGTGGTGTGCATATGTGTGTGTGTGTGTGTGTGTGTGTGCACAGGCATGCGTCCCTGTCTGTGTGTGTGCGCTCACGTCCGTGTGTGTGTGTGTCTGTGTGCGTGTCCACATGTGTGTGTCTACAAAAGGGCTTGACCCTGTCCATGTGTGTGTGCATCCATGTGTGTGTGGGCACGCGGGTGTGTCTTCATGCGTCTACAAACGAGCCTTGAGTCTGTCCATGCGTGCGTGTGTGTGTGTGTGTGTGTGTATTGTGGATTAAAGGTGTTTGCCTCTTGAGGGGACTAACTCAACACAGCCACATCTGAGGTCACCTGAGGAAAATGCCAAACATGTTTTTGCCCTCTCCCGCTGACCTGCTGGAGAGCTGTGCAGAGCTCTGGGTTCACACGTGGACATGATGAGAAGCTGCTTCTAATTATCAGGCAGGAACCTGACTCCACAGAGACAGAGAGAGGGGGGGGGGAGAAAGAAAAACACAGAGAGAGAGAGACATAGATATATATAGAGAGAGAGGGAGGGAGGGAGGAGAGGGAGAGTGGGGGAGAGAGAGAGAAAGAGAGATGGGGAGAAAGAGAGCGAGAGAGAAAGAGAGAGGGGGGGAGAGAGAAAGAGACAGCGAGAGAGAGAGGGGGGGGACAACAAAGTAGACGACCACGGTTCTAGTAACTCGAGGACGAGTTATTAGTTTGACGTCAAAACAGTTGGGTTTTTTTTAAAAGACAAAAACTTCAGAGAAGAAATAATGTCAGTTTGACCGAGGCGGACGTCAGTTAGTGAACCCTTGTGGCTTTAAAATAACTTTTTGCTGCGTCAGTCTATGCTAGCCCTAAAAACGCAGACCTTCTCTCACGGGGCCTGTAGATGGAGCGAGGTCGTTGGTTTTTCGGGAAGAGAGGAGATTTATAGAAACATAATTCAATCTCATACGGAGAGAAAGAGTAAGTGTACATTAGTCATCGTTAAAAGTGTGCGTGCGTGTATTTTTCCTGTGTCACGCTTCGTTAGCGCTTTAGAATAAACTGCAACTTTGAAGTGTGAGTCCGCTCTTCTCCCACGCAAGTCTCAACTAATCCTTTTTAACTGCTACTGTGTATAAAGCATTACAATAACTCAATTACTTAACATATGCTTTATATTATCTTCTAAATCACATCATCTCATATCATTATATCATGTATAATTATGAATGGCTTACTAGTGAGTATTCATGTCGGGACAGTACATTATAAATGTCAGTGTTCACTACTACGTTGATTTATGACTCGGCATTTATAAAGCTCGATCAAAAGCTAAAAATAATAACATTAAAAGCACACACACACTCTGAAACACACACCTGACACATCTGTGTGTGTGTGTGTGTGTGTGTGTGTGTGTGTATGGGAGCGTGAGGCAATGCAAAAGCAAAGCATTTGCATTGCTTTGACACACACATCTTTTTTTGCATTGTTTTCTCTCTCTCTCAGGGCATATAACTAGATGTCAGCTACCATTAACACACACACACACACACACACACACAGGGGTAGATATTCGGGTGTCAGAGACCATCAGCATTATCGGACATGAGGGAATGCCTTTCTCTGAGTGTCCTCAAACTGTCACAGTGGGGGGGGGTGAGGGAGGGGTCATGATGCCTCCAACCACACACACACACACTCAACACCAGCTGGCGTGCCATGGCAACCAGGGCACAGCCTCAGCACCAATTACAGCATCAGGGCTCAACACACACACACACGGACACATATACACACACACACACACACACACTCAGCTATGCTCCAGAGCTAAAGGTTATATTAGCATAGTGGTGTGCATGACAAACACTAAGAGACACGCACACACACACACACACACAGGAACGGAACAGATGCCACATCAAATACGATGGCACACACATTGAAACAGGCACACACACACACACACACAAATGTATATACAACGGCACATACACATAGAAACACACACACACACATATGCACAAATACTACACTGTACACACAGAGCAATGCATACTTACACAGGCTCAGACATGCACACATGCACAGGCGTGCACATAGACACGCACATACACACCGATGCAAAAGTGCAGGAGTGTGGTGTATGGACTATAAACACAGAAAAGCAGGGAGGGGGAGTTTGGTTCAGTCCGTGTTTGTAGATTTGTGCGTGCATGTCCGTGAAAAATGGCCGACTAGGAGTTTGCGTCACTTAAAACACCTGCTCGTCACTCTGAGCGTCAGCATGCTCTGAGACGACGCTCGCAGTCGACACTTTCTGTCGCTTTCCCGTTCATAAGTCATACTGCCGGTGCCCTCACACAGCTACTAAAATAGTTTATGAAGTAGAGAAGAAACAGTTCAAAGAGACTCGCTGCGACATTTGCAAAAATTGCAAACAGTGAATGATAAACTCGAAGCCGCCAGGACAAAAACTATTTCCTGAATCTGAGAGAGGGAGCTGAAGGCTCTGAACCAGAAAGTACATGATGAGCTTTTTAATTTCTTTCCATTGCCTTTCTTTCCTTACATATTAATGAAATTAAAATGTGTCCTGTTAAGAGGCTTTGTCTTCCCTCTAGCACAAAACCTCTTAGTTTCACGGGCCTGTTAATTCAAGGTTAATTCAGGGTTTGTTTTCCATCAATGTCTGTAATTCTGTACATGCTATACGTAACATGTTTCTTAGTTTGTTTGTCTTCCTGTTTATCATTTTTGCTTGGTCTCCAGCAGCACATCCTTGCTCAAATAGACAAAGTTGAATAAATGAAATGATCTTTACTATCTCAATCTCAATTAAACTCAATCTCAATTAAACTATCTCAATTAAACTGAAAATAATTAGTGGTCTCAAAAGGGAAAAAGTACAAATCGTTCTACTTCAGGAGACTCAACCGACTGATGTGGAACCAAACTACAAAGGGTCTGGGTTGGCTGTGTGATTTATTCATCTCATACCTCAAACAGTAGAAGAGGCCATGCTGATCCATACAAATTTTGCCATTCAAGATACACAAAGATTCAGAAGGTCGTCAAGTGATAATCACTGGTTTCCTATATGGCGAACACATTCAACTAGGATCAATATATACTCCTAACACACAAGGATACATTCTATTGTAATCTATTATATATTTCTATATTGGGTGGCGGCTATAGTTGTTCTTGGAACCCAATCGTGGATCAGAGAGATTTACACTTATATGATGCTTGGAGGAGTCTAGATCCTAGATGCAAATGGAATAGATTCTTCACGCCTTCATTTGTTTCCTGGAATTGACTATTTACTAACCTCACAGTTAGTGTTGGACTGATTAAAACCATGTGACATTGGCGTCATAAACCATTCGGATTACACATCCATAAGCCTTGTAATGCCCCTCCTTAAGAGATGACGAAACCCCTTCTCTTCGCTCAGAATTTTTGGATTGTAAGAAACAATTGGACTTACGCATAGAAATGAATGACACGTCTGACATTTCACCCTCTGTTCTATGGGAAGCAGGCAAGGCCTTTTTGAGGGGTGCCATTATATAATTTGCCTCAGAACAAAAGAGACAACTCAAAGAGCACCCTCTAAACGGTTGTTTGAAGACATACAAGCCACTAAATCTATCTTAAATCAGCGACTCACAGAAAAAGCTGAATCATCTATGTTTTACACTAAGCACATGAGCATGGAAACAAGCCAGGTCCTCTTTTGGCAAGACCTGCGAAGAATAGGACTTAGTCCAATGTGATATCTTCTTTAAAGGACAAGTCGGGTAAAACTAATTGAATTAACAACACCATGAAAGAACTATACTATACTATGCATCTCTCTAAACAGTTCAGAGTGTGACGACACATCTGAAACTATACAGGACTTCTTGAAGCAAATTTCACTCCCTAAACTATCAGAGGATAACCGAGCCTCTCTTGATGCAGACATCACAAAAGAAGAGCACTTGGAAGTTTTCCAAACTCTAAAATCTCCTGGACCAGGTCAGAATTCTACTAAAAATATATTTATTGACTCTCTGCTACAGATGTGTAAAGACTCCCTTAGACAGGGACGACTTCCTGATACTCTCAGTCAAGCTCATATGTCTTTAATTTTTAAAAAGAACAAACCCCCAGATGAACCTATGTCTTATAGACCTATATCCCTAATCAACATGGAACCTTCGCGAAACAATGTCTGGATGCCAAAAAAAGAGTTTGACAGAGTGGAATGGACCTCTCTATTTAAAACTCTAAGGCACTTTGGGCTGGTTGAAACCTTCATAAAATGGATACAAGCCCTTTACCTCTCTACTCAGACATCGGTGATAAAAAATTGAGTGAGCTCACCATATTGTAATCCTTTGTCTCCGCTGCTTTTTGCCCTAGCTTTGGAACCAATGGCAGAAGCCATAAGAACACATATGGGAAAAGACAATCAGCCACGCCACTCTGGTTTGGCTCCCATTGCTTTAGCCAGATCTTCCACATGGAAGTCTCCAGGAGAGATGAACTGGGTGCTATCTCTGTAGCAGTGTCCAGCAAAAACACAATGTCTTTGGTATTTAATTGGACATGTCTTTCCAGGACATCTTCTGCACTCTCATTAGCAGCCGCATGTAGGGTGGCACTAGCTCAGGAGGTATAGCGGTTGTCTGGCAACCGGAAGGTTGCTGGTTCAATCCCTAGCTCCACCTAGCTAAGTGTCGAGGTGTCCCTGAGCAAGATACCTAACCCTAACTGCTCCTGACGAGCTGGTTGTTACCTTTCATGGTTGACACCGCCATCGGTGTATGAATGGGTGAATGTGAGGCAATGTAAAGCACGGAGCATGGATAAAAGCGCTATATAAATGCAATCCACTTACCATTCCATTTACCATAGGTGCCATCCAGACACTTGTCAAGTTCCCTCTCCATTGTCCATGTTTCAGAACCATATAATATGATGCTTTTCATTCCCAAATCTTGGAAATCTTGGTAGCTTTGGAAATCCCGGACTGCCATATTTTATGTAGCTTGTTGCAAGCTGTCCAGGCTTGACCCTTTCTGATGAAAAAGTCCTTTCTACTGTCTGCCACATAGGAACTCAGGTACTTAAAATCAGCTACCTCTTTAATGATGGAACCAACAGGATTGGTAGATGATCCGAGTCCTCGTTGAGAATCATACATTCCGTCTTCTTGGCATTAAGCATCAAGCCCACCTTTGAAGTGAGAAGCAGAGTCACGCAGAACAGCAGTAAGGGCCAGATCATCAGCATAAGTGAAGGTCTGTGAGACGTTTGTGAGATGCTTCATGCCGCTTTGATCGTCTGGGTTTGATGGCGAGGCCCTAGGTATTAATGGTCTCAACTGATTGTCTTAGAACGTAGTCCACAGCGATGACAAGAAGGAGGGTGGGGGACCAATGGAGAATCACTGCTGTTAGTAGAAATTCCTTTGTCGGTCCATCAAGACAAGAGAGGTTTGTATACATCACCGCTATAGCTCTGACAATATCTTGATATCCCATAGTTCATGAATATGCATCTTCAAGAATATGAATCATAGTCTGCATCATTTTCTATTGAATTAAGGGTATACAAATAGTAAATTCAACCAATTTTTAGATTTATATTTTATTATTAATTCTGGACCTGAAACGTCAACGTGTATTTACAAGGCAGGCGTTTTATTGAATCCAAATTAAAGGACGCTTGAAAGGACGTTAGTTGACATATTTTACAACAAAAGACCCCCTTTTATACATTAATATCACCGATAACTGGCAAAAGCTTTACATGCAACAGAATTCAAGAAACGCCATACAGAATGAAGTACCGTGTACTAAGAACCCATGTAATACTTCATAAAATAAACCCCTCTCAATTTGCAGCCTGTGCTGCAAATGCAAAATGGGTAAAAGGAGACACAGTCATTTATTATGGTCTTGTGCTTTAATTACTATTTTCTGGCAAAACATCAGAACTGAACTGCAGAGTACATTTAAGTGTAAGATTTGAGTAAGACTCTTGGTTCTCCCTTTTTGCTATATCGGGGGCGCTGTCTACAGTTCCTCTGGACTTACCCTTGCCAAGAAACTACTGCTCATTCCTCGCAAGTGTATTTTAATTAAATGGATACACAAACCTCCGCCTACAATCAATTAATGGTACTGCGACATTGCCTGGAAAAAGGTACTGCCAGCCTCACCTATTTATTCATGGGTCAACAAACTAACGGAGCAAATTACAAACCTCATTCCCCAGGTCAAGTAGCCCTGGCAAACGTCATCTATTTGCTCACGGGCACTGCGGAATTCGCATCGACAAGCAACTACGAGTGCCGTAACGCAAGTCTCGCTAGCGGCTGTCACACGTCGCTAAACATCACGCATGACTCGGTCAACTCCGCTCCGAGGCAGCGCACGCAAATGCGGTCGGCCGGTCGGTCGAGTGTGTCTTTAAGCTAACTCCGCGCCGCTGTTTCTAGTTTGCACTCGTCTGCATGACAAGCACGTGCGCATGTACAGTAGAGACACAGGGCGTCGAATACATTATATCTTGTGTCACAGACAAAGGGCGGATGCAAAAAGAAAGTTGTCCGGTGTACGTTTTTTTGCTGTGTCATCTGAAATGCTAATGCCCCCTAGCCTCCGGCGGGATAGCAGGGGGAGGCATGCGGAGGTGAACTTGTAACATTTTCTGGCGTCGTGTTCCGTTGTGTTCACCGCTCGTGACCTCGTGCTGTCTCGTTGTTCTACAGCTGCGGTGCGACGACCCGATTGGCTCACTCGACATCATACAGACACCTTATGAACTTGATGTGTGTGTCGATGTGCTAAATATACAATTAGCTTGATTAATCTATACTTCATTTCCTATATAGTCCACTACTGTATACTGTAGTAGTCATTAAGCAGATGCTTCTATCCAATATGTCATTAAGGAGCAGGTAGTGGGTTAGGACATCTTATCTCAAGGGTGTACAGGCTAGGCTGTGAACATTGGGGATCGAACCCAGTACCTTTCATCTGGGAGTCGAGCACCCAAGCAACTACACTATCCTGTTTTTTGTTCACTCTAACTATTCCCTCCTCCAATGTATACTTTGTCATTAAACTAGTTTCACTCATCTCCCTCTCTCTCTAGTAGCACCAACCTACAATATATCCCATATATTGGGGCTAGTGTTAAACCTTACACGTACGTCTAGGAATGAAAGATTAACAATGAGACGTTGTACTGTATTGTTCTCCTCCTACTATGTCTGTCTGTCTGAACGGGAAACATTATCTATTCCACTCAGAAAAACCCATACGAAAAATATTTGCCGATAGTTTCAAGGTTTCTTCATTCTGGAGAACTTCTTTTCTGGTGACAGTTGGAAATTAGCATGTTTTTTTTTTGTTCTCTGACAGGGAAGAATTTAGCCCTTTGGGGTAGAAAAATAGATTTTTGTCCCAAGGTGAGCAGAATTATTGTGTGAAGTACGGCAAAGTATGAATTAGTTATTAGCAACACTCAGGCTCCCCCATCTCCACTCCTGACAGCAACGTGTGTGTGTGTGTGTGTGTGTGTGCGTACGGACTAATGCGAAGGTTAATGCATTATACTTTACTTGCCAATGAATGACTAGACAATTTTCTGAGTCTGCCAGAGGATAAAGCGAGCACACACACACACACACAGAACCACTGTACCATCTTTCCTTCACCACTAATTTGAAAACTATGTAGCTATCTGTCGATGGCCGACGGGGAAAAACCCAGCTATAGCAGATCAGAAATAGTCTTTCCAGCACGTTGACACCTGACAAAGAGCTGGCTTAATAATAGGGACTTGGGAACTTCATGCCAGATATGTTTATTTGAAAAATAGGACAGTCGAAACGTTGGACACTGAGAACTATATCAATATCATGTGCAATGTGTATATTATTATATTGTTTTTTTTACCCTTATGTTGTTATTTTTGAGCAACCTCTGGCACAAGAATTTCCTTCGGGATTAATAAAGTTCTATCCTATCTTATCTTATCTTATCTTATTCTGAAACACCTAACGTTAAGAGCACCACCTCTACTCCATGTGTTAATCAGAACGTCCGTTTCACATGAAGCAAGGTAGAGGGGTGTGTGTGTGTGTGTGTGTGTGTGTGTCTGTCTGTCTGTGCGGGTGGGGGGTGCACATGGCCGTCTGTGAGAGGGTGAATGAATTATAGATGGAATAAAAGATGATATCCATTGGTTCATTAATACCACGCTGCAATATTAATACTGTCTCTGGGACGGAATTTCACAATGGCCTTATCACAACGCTCAATTATTTACAGGAAACATCCCTACCTGCCACTCACTTCACGACCGGGGGTCTATTTATAAAGAGAGACAGAGAGAGAGAGAGAGAGAGAGTGTCACTTTAGAGACAGAGACTTTAGTACTCCTGTGAGGGTAATTCAGGTGTGGCAGGAAGCAGCAAACGACAGAACAGAAACAGTGCCAGTCAAAGCTGAGGAATGACAACACCATGAAGATAAACAAGATGTATACCTCTGTCAACATCTGAATATAGGACTGGGTTTGGGAGAGGGTGGAATACAAATAAAAGAAAGTATATTTACACAGATCTATGCGTCATTGTCTGTGCTGTTGCAGTGATGGAATAAACTAAACTAAAATAAGTGTGTGTGTGTGTGTGTGTTCACAGCAAACAAACAAACAAGACAGACCGAAGTCACACATACGCACATTTGTTTTGTGCCATTGTGGGAACCTCCCTGACTGGAACGCTGGAGTGAATATCAAACTGAGGACTAACACACATTCCAACATGGCCGCCCTGATGATGTGTGTAACCACTGGGGACCGGGTGCCCACATCTCTCGTCACTTGTTATTCTCAGAACAACAGTAGTGCAAAACAATGACACACACACACACACTCACGTACACACACACACACACACACAGTGGCAGCAGTTCAATCAATACACTGCCTGTGTATTGACTTTTCCAAAAGCCAAGGTCTTTCGTTTTGGTCTCCATTTGTAATTATATGCTTGTGTGTTCGGGGTTTGTGCTCTCATTTTTAAAGCAATCCATACGCTCATTACTGATATTACCCAACTCGTCAACACGTGCGGCTTTGTGTCGTGTCAGCGCACGTTATCTGCTCACACAGAAGGGAGTCGCGGTCTTGCATGTACACATGTACGGTCTATATACTGTTAAACACAAGAATAACCGCACGGACCACTGTCGTAAACGCAGCTAGCTCGCTAGGGTAGAGCACCACCTAGCTAGCTGAATAACACCCAACCTACCAGAGATTTGGCTAAATAAGTTAAATGAATGAATCGCGAAAGGAATGACGAAGGAAAACTTGGGGAAACTTCGTGGCTTGTTACTTTGTGTACAGGCCTTAGATTTTCAACAATATCCTGTATAGTTGCTTCCATCAGTTTACAATATTACCGAAGGGACCTCTTAGATATCAACGCACATCTAGAAACTCAATTAGGACAGACCAGCAACTTTGCTGTAATTTTTCCTTTGTTATGCATTGGACTGTGCTGTGGTGGTTTCATATTAGGAATCTCATTTAATTACTTCTGGGAATGAAGAATATATTAAAAATGATTAAATGAGGACGCCACGTTCTCATTTAATGGTTGAATTTGTAGCCAAATCTCCTCAGGACTTAATTTATTTACTGAAGAGTTTAAGTTTTATGCTGATTCTTGACGACTTTCACCCAAAGCAGCTTTAAGAGCCTGTCGAAGCGCGATTCCCAAATGTAAAGGCATTTTCCTTCAATGTTGCTATGCAGCAGTACGCTGAATTTCTATTGCATTTCATTTTTAGGAATTATATATCTGTTGTTTGATTGATGGACTCCTAAACAACATTTAAAAACGGCAAAGGCATTTATTTTCTGTATGAAACAAATGGAATTGTTGGCCATGCTTTATACATTTAATGTGTTTCTCTTATTATGGATAGGTTATTACGGGTAGGTTCTTTAAGAAACTATTTTTGTGGGGTTAAGCCAAGTTATGTGTTAAGCCAGCCTTTAAACCCACCTCAACTATGTTCTCTATTTTCAATTAATTTCATAATTTTTTTGCATATATACAGTATATATTATGTTATATCCCAATAGAGATGGTGAGAGACAAACAGAGAGGTGGGGTGGGGAACAAACAGACAGACAGGCCGAACAAGCGAGAGAGACCCCCTACTTACAACATTCAGTTGTAAGAGTTTCTTAAAACACAATCACTGAAAAGAAGCTCTTCTGGGAGATCCACAGTGGCAGTCGGTTCCCATCTGTATATCAGGATGGCTGGCACAAATG
>OMKP01024477.1:0-10356 GCA_900302375.1 Bathygadus melanobranchus
GGGGGGGAGAATTTCGGCTTACCACACAGCCACACTAAATCCAATCTAATATATTTTATTCTATTCTAATGTACGTATATCATCTTATCAAATTGAATCAACTCTAATGCATCTGGTCTAATTTGATGTAATCTAATCTGATTTATTCCATCTAACCTGAGATTATATGTTCATGTATTATGTGTTTTGTAGCATTTTGAGTGTGAGTGACAGGTCAGGATAAAGACATTTGGGGGGAAAAAATATGAAGTCTACAGAGAATCCGATCATGTGACATAATCCGGTGTGCCACCAGTAATTAATTTTTAATATTGCCCGTTTAACTTTGATGTCTTGGGTCATTGACACAAAGACAACATGCCGAACAGATTGAATCAATGAAGTACATTTCGTGTAGCTTCATAGGTCATCTACGATACGTGAATGTTTGCTGGTTATCTGTGTATTCCTTGGTCATGACTGACCCCTTTGACGGTAAGTGAACTGCACCACTCTTGGACTCTTGGACTCTTGGACTACTTGATGGTGTTGGGATCGGAACCGGTCGCTTGTTTGTTGACGGGTCCATTTCTCAGCAGATAACTACACAAGAATACAAACTGACTGAAGCTAGCTCTTTATATACTAGGGCACTTGGGAGCACACTTCCTTCCTTTTTCCTGGCGAAACCGTTCCAGTTCAAATATAATAGAAGTCAGCCCACAGGCTGTTCTCTATGCAACAGAGAGAGTCGGCCACATTGCCCAAGTTAAATGGGCAATGTGTACGATTTTTTCTTTAAGAAATAATAGTTTTTACGTGATGTAAACGATGTGCTAGCCGTGTGCTAGCCGTCTCGTAATACCACTTTGTACCTAAAGAGGCAATTGCCATCCATATTCTAACCTCTTGACAATCATGTCAAATTATTTATGCATGCCAAATCCTACACGTAGTCCCTTAAAAGTGTTAAGCAATTAAACATTTTTACTATATGTGATATCCAATGCAAAAGTCTGGCCCTTTTGACTAACGACGACACATCTGGTTACTTTTCTATGGTGGTGGAAAGCCAGCTCTCCCACCCTCCTTTATCTCCTCATGAAGGTATTTAACTGCTCCACCTCCTTTGTCTCTCTCTAACAAGGCAGCCGGAAATGTATCTATCACTAGCGCTATAGAGAGAGAGCTCCATATAAACCAAACTAAATCACAAAACCTTTTTACTTTTAAATTAATGTGTTTTTGCCTCCCACCTCTATTATACCCCCCCCATACCTTCATCAACTCATGGCATTTGCCTAAATTACCACGGTATCTTGTCAGCCAGATGTTTCGCCTTTATAACTGACTTTCCAAGCTTTCAATAAGCCGAGAGGTTCAGAGGTCTATAATTGGTGGCCTTGGGGACGGATCTGGCCTGCCAATAAGTTCTCCTTGACCCTTTACACGCTCTATGGGTCTCTGCAGGCCAGCCACAACCACACATACGAGGCTACAGTTAGCTAGCTATACGCAGCGTCCTTCTTGTTTGCGGGTGATGCTGTACGTTATGACATATGGGGTTGTTGAATGATATTATATTATATAATATAATATTTCTGGTGAAACGTGTACAATATGAGGCAACCCTAGATGACGGTATATGTTTTGTTTAGTTTTTAATATATTTTTCCTTCTTCCGTCCTATATGGCTTACATTTGCATAAGGGATTGGCTTTGGCCGTATATGATGATGTATACTTGACGTTAGAAACCTCCTTGATGCAGTAAATAAATGAATTCCTATCTCTCTCTATGTGGTTGCTTGGTGCTGTGTATGAAAAAATAACAAGCACAGCATTTAGTTGTAATACCGTCCTGTTGTGCAGGAAGGCAGAGAGGGAGATTAAATTAAAATCTGGCAATAACACAAAAAAAGCCTGCAAATATCGCCATTCTTATGAAGATCGCAGCGGCAAAGTTAGGATCGACTTTCTTTTTGGCAACAGAATCATTTTCACATAAATGAAAGAAGACTCAACAATAAAGCTACAATGAAGACTACACTATTATTAATAGGGATGTAGAGTAAATATCGGTCCGATACATTTCCGACCGATAATGGGAAATGTGTATTATTATGTATTATTCCGATAATGAAATTATAGCCGATAAATAGAGACGATAATTCAAAGCCAGTACTGCATCCAAGCACAGCACAATGTTGTGGCGTTCATGGCGTCAAACTGCCAGACGAAACAATTCCAATTTGCAATAAATGTTCTGCGAGGGTTCCGAGAGGAGGGAAAAAGTCTGTGAGTTTTGGCTGGTTTAAGCAGCCTCATCTGGCCAGAGTCTGGGGCCGGGTGAGGCTGCACACCTGGGGCTGCACAGGTTAAACCAGCCATCACCACACACACTCAAGAGAGATAGAGAGACCACCTGCTCTGCCTGCATTACATTTTCAAACTCAATTGCAATAAACCGGTTTATTCAACAACTTCCTGTGTGCTGGTGTTGAAGGAGACCAGCAGAAGCGTTCGTCATCGCTACAAAGATGTCTTGAAGGAATACTTAGCCCGAGGAGTAGCAACCGCGGATTTCAGTATTTGACAGATTATGTCAAAGAATTTCATTTGAATTCTGAGGTAAAAAAAAAGACTTTACTAGAAAAAAGAAAGTCAACTGTGTGTTGACAATAGCGATGGTTAGGTCAGAGCTATGGAATATTAAATCATCCATCGTTGCTCACTAAATATTAGCCTTTCTTACCCTCAGGTGTGCATAAACTACAGGGTATGAACTTGAATGTTATCGGCATCGGCCATGAGAATCAGGCAATTATGGGTTGTCGGTAATCATGAATACAAAATCACACGGATCAACAAACCAAAGCGAAAAAATAAATAAGAAATCGCAGTGGAGGTTTTTTTTACTTTCTAAAAATATCAGCTCATTTCCATCCCGTGGCGGAATGTATTCACACGCGTGTCATCCATCATCGTCACGGAGCTGAAACAGGGACGGCGGGAACATACTTAGAGCAGGGAAAACATCGGCCTTAGCGTGTGCTGTACGGTCCGCTTCAGTGTTGTTGGGGGGTTTTTTTTGTTGTTGTTTTACTGCACAGTGTCCTTCCTCGCAGTCTATGATTTATGTCACAGCTGTCACGCGTTGGCACATAGCGAGACAATCTGCTCTCCTGAAGCCGCCATCCAACTCTGTGTTGTTGTCATTTTCGGGACAAGGATTGTTCCGCAGCGGACAACATTATCACCGATATGCGACAATATATAACCGGCTGATTGCATGCGCACACGCGTGGCCTTTCATGCGGGAATACTTTTGAGTTATCGCGGCGTTAAGAGTTCTGAGCAGATAAAATTAGCTTTTGAAATAATTGGAGAGTGTATGAATAAGCCACTTAGAGGAACAGACCAGACAAATCACAAGCTTGAATCCAAGAGGCTTTGCATGCAGCAGAGCTTCTCCCAGACAAGAGGCAATCCTCTTGCATAATGGTTGGCATTTCTGAGCCAACGGGAGAATCGTTTGCCGTTGAAACATTTCAAATGCCACATCAAAGAAAGCCAGCGTGTGTTTAAAACTTGGGGTGGTGTGTGTGTGTGTGTGTGTGTGTGGGGTGGTGGTGGTGGGGGGGGCAGGAGAGTATATGTTGCTCTATATACTGACTCACGCAATGCAAGTTTTAACAAAATCCCTGGCACTGTGGGCGCAGTGCAAAAGAAAGTCAACTGTTTACACCAAGTTTCCATCTATCCCAAAAAAAAATAACGTTTAAAAAAAAAAGACTTAGAGACGGCTGCTTAGAAACGGTCGACAGTTGCAGTCACTGGAAAATTGACAAAGATTTGTGGTGCCATGCCATGAGCTGCACGGGGAGGATTTCCGAAGGGTCCAACAGCAAATCGCACTTTGAAAGCACACGCACACACACACACGCGCACACACGCGCACACACACACACACAGTCAAACCCGTTGGAGGAGCATCTGTTACTCTGCGAGGGGATGTCACTGCCGGCAGAGAGGGTTATTTAAACAGAGCGTACACGCCTTGGTTATTCCATTGGGTACTAGCAGCCTCCTCAAAGGAGAGACAGCGGAGCTTTGGTGGTTGGTGAAGGCCAAAGACCAGGCTGTGATCAGCGCCGTGCTTTGTGGAACATCTGAATCAGGCGTCTGCTCTGCCAGGGGATTTGAAGCACGGAAAATGAAAGATTTAAACACAATTGAAATGTACTTGAGAACATATTAAAATGTGCGTCAATTATTTACATAATGGTATCTAATCGAGTCAAACGGATAGACCGTGAGGTGCATGTAATTTATGACCAGAAGGGAAAAAGGAAATTCTTCTGTATTTCCTTTTCTTTGAGCCTAGCTAAGGTTGATTTATGATTTCACTATGTAACTCTTTAAATAATTGGAACTGGAAGTTGTGCAACATACAACATATTCTTAAAATAAAATGGCAAAACAATTTGAAACACACATATACGTTGTTACTTTTCAAACATACACCCTGTTTCGCTTTTTAGTGAACATGGGACATATTTAACACAATATTAGCATCCATCCCCCGGATTTGATGTGTACACACAACAGTATTTCTAATCTGTAAACAAACCAACACCATATGCAAGCAAACTGTTCCCTGATTGGCCCGTCATGTTTTTGTGACTGGCATCCAACACAATGGAGCAAAGACAGCCTCTGCTGGCGTCTGGATGAAGATGCAATGCCCTCCGACATGTCCTGACATCTCTGTAGGAGAAGGCAAGCTCCGGTGAGCACTTGGGTCGATATATATGTTACCCGAGGAGAGAAGACTCAGACAGATTCGTTGGGAGATATCCTTGGTATGGTTCTCATTATGTCAACACCAACAGCACAAACTTCACCTGATTGCGGTTTTAACTGTTAAAGACTCCAGGTCATGCCCCCACCAATGTTTTCCAGTGGGGGGAGGCAAAAACAACCGAGAACTGACACCAAGACACTTTTCGAATGATTTGTTGGCCAGACGTTCATCACGTCCATCTCGAATGCATGTTTGAACAAGCTAATAAGCCTAGTGCCTCCATCCCCCTCCATGGACATCTCACTGGTAACTGGTCATGTCTGGCATTGGCAAGAGAGACGTGAGGCAGCCTGTTCTTCCCAACTGTGCTAGGAATAACCCAGTCAGATTGGACCCCTTCCTCTCCACCACATCATTGTTTCACTCCCTCTTGCATATTTCATAGTCCAGACAGGCAGGCAAGGCAGTGTTTCCAGAGAATACGCTCGCATATCATACCGAAAGAACATTAAAGCAGTTTTAGGTTCAGAGGCTGGGCTCAACAATATTGAAACGCCTGTGGCCACATATTTTAGACCAGTTGATTTATACTTGAGAAGAGGCACTGCGGGTATAATGAGGCGAGAACATAGTAAAGTCCTCAAAACTTGTAGAATTTAGGCAGTTTATCAGCCGTTCGATTGAGCAAGCCTGTGGAGAAGGGCACTTTATCTCCTAAAATCTTTGTTGAGTAAAATAAATCAAACATGCTATTATTTGATGTTATGTATTCTTAACTGGAAAAAAAGAACGTCTGGGGAAGAAGGAAAAAAAACGTGGAGAACGCATTTAATCCCGAGTTTTTGTTAAGATCCATGCTGTTCAATTCAATGGGGCTATAAAAGGCCAGGAGAACACTTAGCCGCTCACCCACAGTAGCATCACTCTGCCACGTTGAGTCCTGCTCAAAGGTCACCATGTTTTTCCCTGGTATTTAAGGTCATTTGAGGATAAAAGGTAATTGATATACAGTCTCGTGTGATGCGCTCTTACATGTGCCCCGGTGTGAAGGGTAAAATGTCCATGTTGTTTGAGTGTGTGTGTGTGTGCGTGTGTGTGCGCGCGTGTCTCTTAACAACCCGAGTGCTGTAAAAGCCACGCTTGGGCGAGTGCGACATCTTTCAGCTGTCAAAGTTGCCGCCTCGGTGAGCGGGGGAGAGCAGAGCGGTCGTTGAGAATATTAAGATATCACATAGTGCGGACACCTCGGCGGCCGTAGAAAAACAGACCCCCAGCGCGAGAGGGAAGGTGTGCGGAAGCTCCCACCACGGAACATCGATCCGTCACAAATAATAGAGGACTCTCCTGCTATCAGAACCCATCCAACCTCGCTACGGCTGTCTGCGTGGCAGGACAGAGGAAGCGCCCCAAAGAAAAACCCCAGCAAAAAAATAAACAAAAATCGCAATTTCCTTCCCACGACACGACCGACACGGGTGTCTTCAGAGATCACCGGCGCGGCAGGGCGGTGTTTTAACTGACGCGCGGCGGCTGGCTTACTGTCTGTCTGCACTGCCTGTCAGCTTGTGTGTTAACATGACATGACAACCCTGGATAGATTAGACTCCCCGTCACAGGAAAGCCCACAGTGCCCATGGTGCACACACACACACACACACACACACACGCATGCACGCACACACGCACGCACGCGCGCACACACGCACACACACGCGCACACGCACACACACAGTGGCTTTTAATTGAGTTGGACCTCTCTCTCTGTGTGGATTAACACAATCCCACCCATGCTTTTTTCTCATCAGAGACTCTTCTCTTTTTTTAACATGACAATCTGCCACCGCCAAGCCAGGATCAAGTCTTGCCTTTCTCGAGCAGTGGCGATACTTTTTGTTGCGTGTCTCGCGTAAGCCCGGTACACGCAGTGTCAGCTGCTGGTGTACGATGGTGTCGTCGGTGTGCTTGGTGTGTGGTCTATTACGGCTGCCTTTGTTCTGTTGTTGTTGTTGCTGTTGCAGGTGTGAGGTTTTAGTCTGACAATGAGCAAGAAAGCCCCCACACACTGTGACCAGCTCTACGTCGCTTGTGTTGAGCCACATACGTGAAAATGTCATTTGAGGTGTCTGGTGGTCGTTAATGTTCTTATCGCTCTTTGTTGGCTTTTTCATGTATTTCCAAAGGGCAACATTTATCAAAACACATGTCAAGCCGGTGTAGGTGTACAGCGACGTGTCTCTTTTGTGCTCCTTTGTAGTGTTTTTTTCCTGTGCCGACGAACAGAGAGAAATACACAAGCCAATCAATGTACAACTTCTCAAATGTCTTCCTGTGGTTGCCTGTTTGGCCCCCACTGGTCCAGCCTCTTAATTTATGCGACCTGCTAGCTTGCGGGGGAGTGCAGAGAGCTTGGCGCATGCCTGCCTGCCTGCCGTGTGTGTGTGTGTGTGTGTGTGTGTCTGTGTGTGGGTGGGTGGGGTGTGTGTATGTGGGTGTATCTGTCTTTGCGTGTGTGTGTGTGTGGGGAGGTGCCAGAGCATCCACCTCTGGAGGCTCTATTGATTTACTTAGGAGAAATTACACTTTGTAATTTTAATTAGTGGCTTCTCTGCTTCTTACTTCAGTGGTAAGAGGACGAGACATAAAAAAGGAAACAGCGAAAAGCCATAAAGAGAGGGGAGAGATTAATTACCCATAAGCCCTGTGTTTTCCTCTAAAGTGCTATGAAACCTTCCTATAGTGAATTAATGAACTCCCTCAGTACTAATTGAATGATTCCAGTAGGTTTTTGTGAGAGAAATATAGACTTAGTCCTTGTTTAACATGTGGCAGCTGAAAACCGATGGCAGTGTTATTTGGCCCTCGGTGAATCTGTTTCTAGTACCTGGAGGGACTGTGGAGAACATTTTGTTTCATGCGTGCGTTAGTCATCTCTCTGGCAATGGTTTCGCTGATTAGTTAAATTACTAAATACAGTTTTGCAAGGTATGTGCCTGTGGATATCGCCTAAGCAGTTCTCCCGTGTACTCTAAGGCATGCATGCTGGCAAGCAGGCACA
Organism: Bathygadus melanobranchus; assembly: GCA_900302375.1. Lineage (NCBI taxonomy): Eukaryota > Metazoa > Chordata > Actinopteri > Gadiformes > Macrouridae > Bathygadus > Bathygadus melanobranchus. Next base: position 7,841 of record OMKP01024477.1, read on the forward strand.
CACACACACACACCCACACCTCAATCCAGACAAAAACATTAAGTTGTTTGTTTTTGCTAAAATACCCGTCCTTCCCATTGTTAAAACAGATGTGAACATCCCTCCGCAGTGCGTGGGAAACTCAATGCACAAGGAGTTCTGACGATGACCTGATGCTACACCAACACACACACACACACACACACAGGCTCTTCATAAGACAAAGGGGTGTATACTCCATGAAAAGTGGAAAATGAAGACTTTTGGCAGACGTGGAACTCACCTGGGAGTAGACCCCGGTCTGGCTCAGGGGAAATGTTTGTGGAGCTGAATGCTGAAAAAGAGAGAGAGAGAGAAAAAAAAAGCAGAGTAGAAAAGCCAAACATATGATGGCTGGGGATCAGAGGGAATTTGACACGCATAAGAAGGCAAGAGCTTCATCACACTGAGCTCAACGTGGAGGGGCGTGTTTGAAGAGGAACAGGAAAGAGCAAAGACTTGAAAGGGAATATGAACTCAAATAGACAGCCCGGTAAGGAACGTCAATTATACAAACGTGGAGGAGTGGATACGCGTATCTGACTCTGACTATCACCAGCCAAGGTGGATGGGCGGATGGATTTTTGTGGAGCTAACAACCGACGACTGTAGGGGTAAAGTTTGCTGCTGGATGCTGACATCTGGGAGAGGAAAAAGATGAAGCAAGCAAAACAAAACCCCCCGCAAAGCTCCTCTCGTACGCGGACGCCTGCTCAGGTAGCGAAACACCCCGGATCTCATCCCTTGCAGAACTGTTACGCCTCGACGACACAAGCTGGACATGAATAGCCTGGAGCTGAAGGATGAAGGAGAGAGTGCTTGGAACCAAAGCCAGGCCTCTGTTTTTAGTGTGTGTGTGTGTGTGTGTGTGTGTGTGTGTGTGGGTGGGTGTGTCATTTGTCTGCTCCCCCACACCCATTTAACAAGGTGTCTCTGTCTCAACAACATAATATTCTGTCATATTCTGCCAAATGCTAATACCAGGCGAAAAGATTAACCCTCGAGGCATGAAAATAAAATAAATCCACCCATCCGTCCATGCAGAAGAGGAGAGAATGGGAACCCAACACAAAATACAAAAGAACCAGCGAGAGACTTCTCTTCTATATCGTCTTCTTCGCACAGAACAAAATCAGGATGGGCAGGATGTGAAGTAAGCAAGGGCTCTACGGGTGCCCGGCCGCAGCCTCAAGGAGATGCTCTGTTGAAAATCGAGACCCAAGCTGGGTGGCGAAGGCAAGAGCTCAATCAATTCCAGCCGGGATCCTATCTCGACAGCCCACGAATGACCGATGGGACCGTGTGTGATCCTGTGGGAGATAAATTGGAATAGCAATAAATAAACCTCAACACAACACACTCTCTCTCTCAAGATCATCCCGCTCGCTGCCGGTGCTGGTGCTGAGGATGGAGAAGGCTCCCCGGTCGGTGAGCCGAATGAAACCAAGAGCGTCTTCAAAGTCCCACTCCCGGTCTCTAAGGGGATGAGGAATGTTTTTATGTATTTTTGCGGCCCAGAATCCGATGACCTTCGACGGCTTTAATCCAGGGGCATGCAAGCTAGCCGTATAAGCGAGGCCAATATACAGATCTGGAGGCTTGAAGGGGGAGACAGCCTCCTGCTGAGGCTGCAGGGGGGGGGGGGGGGGGGGGGGGGGGGGGGGGGGGGGGTGCGGACTGACGGTGGTCTACACGAAGGTAGAAAGAAGGTTTGAAGCTCGTCTGAGACGATGAGATCATCGCAGGGTAAATAGCTGAAAAGGGGCACTTTTTTTGCAGCGATAAACATAACACTTGTTATTGTTGTTGTCAAGTGGAAGGAAGATTGACAGGCGAAGGGATACGACGGAGGGACACACACACACGCACACACACATGGATTCACAAACACATAGGTACACGCGCGCGCACAGAAGCACAGAACACACATAGTCCGTCAACACCTTTACTGACACTGCAAAAAGTTAAGTATTTTGGTACAATGAACGGGACATTAACTTAAAAGCCCGTTTATCGGCTCTCTCTCTTTTTTTTGTTACTTCTTTCCGCTATGAGTAACTTTACAACCTCAGGGGTTCAGCAGCGATAACTGATGCTCCAACGATTACTCTAATGTCTGGCTAGGAAAAATAAGAGACTGTAAAATTGTCTTTGGTCAGCTGAATTTCCCTGCTGTGTGTGAAAGTAGGGGCTGTAGAATAAATGTCGAGCCGTCCTCGTATGGCAGTTCCTGATTAATGCATGCTACTTGCAATGTGCATCTAACCTGGTTTAGTTGTGACCTAACAAAACACATATGACTAATATTAGCCTACTAATAATGCACGATTTAAGGGCTATCGTCTAAGGTCCTTGTAATGAGTCGTATCAAACTACCTGCTTAAAACTGGATTAGAGTCCATGTCATGCAATGTACAGAATGCTCCTTGATCACATTGTGTTTGAATGCTCCTAGGAAACGCTAAGTATTTTCCATTTGTCTTTTTCAGAATACATCC
>OMKP01024480.1:0-10522 GCA_900302375.1 Bathygadus melanobranchus
CAACAGTCACATCTGTGTTAATTCAATCACATTAAAAAAACATAACTACATAATATATATATATATATATTATGTAGTTATGTTTTTTTTTCTACTTCCACTTTACATGACATTCTATTTTATATTTAACATTTAGCAATATTCTCTCACAATCTTACGCTTATTGTGTACTTTAGCTTTTCATTTTTCATGCCTACTAGATGACGTCCTCAAAGTGTCACGTCTCAGAACTGTGTTTTACTGTGCATTTGATAAATACAACTCTTGGATGTTTTTTTTGTTTTTTTAACACATACTGTTGACCGCAATGGAAACAAACTGCTGCTTGTTGAGGATGTTTGAAGTCACAACACGGTGGTCGTGTGAGCTGCTCAGCGTTACCTCGCGGGTCAGCCCAAAGAGGAAGCGTATCCATGGCGACTGAGTTCACTGCATCCTGAGTTTGGCGCGTTTTCCGCTGAAGCTCTGCGGCTCCGACCAGGCTCTATAAAAGACTTGACTATGCTACAGCTGTGTGTGCTGTGTGTGTGCTGTGTGTGTTGTGTGTGTTTTGGGGGGGTTATATTAAGATATGATAAACCACCTCTGTGCCACAGATATAATGTATGTTAGAGTAATGAGATGTCTCCGTTAAGTTACATTCCAAGCTGTGGCTGTGGCGCTCCTCCCTTCAAACTATTCGAAAGTGTCAGAAAGAGAGACTTTTTGAAACCTCCGGAAAGAAACTGTGAAAAGAGACCAGCGTTGTTTTTAAGGAAATTCCAACAAAGATTAAAAAAAACTAAAAAAAGCCCTATGACGCCCTCCTACATGAAACAAACTATCTTAGTTTACGTCATTTGCGGGCCTCAAGTCAAGCGGTGAATGGTGTCATCCGGGGACAAAACCCCACTGCCGTCTTACAAGATTAGTATTCATGCATATACGTTGCACATGCTCGCTGAACGCGTGGCCAGCTAGATGGGCCGTCACGCAAGCCAGTGTGTATGTGGCGCGGTGGCCCCACACCAACTGTCACAGTTCTGCCGCATGCCAAAAATAACATAATTTTCTTCCTTCCCATCCAACAGGCAGACTACAAACCCTCAGCCATTTCTACAGCTCGTCTGAGGCAACAGTTCCTATGCCGGCAGATCTCTTCGGTGTTGCAATCAGTCCTTTGCTAATTCATTCATTCATTCATTCATTGTTTCATCAAGTGTAGTAAGGAAAGGTGCCGATGAGAATACATGGTGAGGAGAAATAGCAGCCTACGTCATTTGTATTCTTTCCTTAGGATCCAAGAGTGAAATACACTTGAATACAGTTATTATAACTCAACAGAGATAATAAGTTATAGGTATCGCAAGTATTATGAGTGCCTGAATGGAGCCTTGATATGAGAGGAGTTGGTAAGTTGCAGACTTGGTAAGTCGCAGACTTACCTGCAGATCAAGGTTAGCCTGGACTGAGACTGGGAAGCGTGTTTAGCTGTTGGTTGCCGGCCATCACAGCTCCCAGATATTTTACAATCCTAGTCACACTGCAAGCTATACGAGATGTATCCTAACTAGAGTATTCTAACAATAACTTTGTTGAAGTACAGGGTGGTGTTTTTTTTTACTTTGTCTACCATGACAATAACGAGCACGTGATTTCATCAGCATAACGTCAATTGGAATTGTGCGATTACATTCTCTGTACACACTTTAATTCACATCAAATCTGAAAGAAAACAAACCCTGCCTTGTCACCTAATTCATCAGATAGTCTTCCAAGAACAGGTCATTAGTTTAAAGCTAACACACTTGAGCTGTTCCTCTTTTGTAAACAGTCGCCTGCGTTGAGTTCCCCTTTTGCCAGTAAACCAATTGCATCATTACACATTACACATGCTCGTTTGGAATATTAGAACAGTTGTAGCGCGCACAAAAAAACATGGTAAAAATGGTAGGAACCGATGGCAAAGTTTCATTGCCACAGAAAAGTCTGTCCCCCCACTGATCAAATAAAAGCAAACCTGATAAATCCTACAAACATCAGTAGGGCTTTTGATCTGTTTGGCTCTGTCGTTATTCATTCCCAAACTGTATTTATTTTTTCCGTTCACCAAACTCTTGTTTTTCTTCTTTTTTTTCCTCCAAAGATTAATTCCAGACAAAACCCGACAACACGGTACCCCGCCAGATCGAATCGACTGATGCGCCCTGGGAACATTTAATGAGGGATGATGTCTTTGTTACGGGCTAGGGATCTGGCTGTGACACGGCCGCGGAGGACCAGATACTGGGAGATTTCAGGGGTCAATTTACAGACCTAATGGGCTCACCCGAAGGCGCCACATCAAACCGGTCATAAGCCGACTGTGTTGTAAAGGTGACCCCCCCCCGGCCAGCATGGGGAAGCTCAAAAGAAAACAGTTGGTCTTTGAGTCACACTGCAGTAACTGCACTGATCTGATGGGGAAAATCGCATTTAAATGAGTCATCTGCGACGACGCCCAAAACACACGGACGAGTACGAATGCATTCGCGTACGGGTCATTTCACCTTCTCCTTTACAAAATGTTTATACCACGTTTATGCCATTTGTGTATAAAAACAATTTTACAGAGGTTCAAGTTTCAAGTCTCCAGCCAACTGAAGAATCTGCATTCCTGGGGACTTGGCGGGACCACGAGACTGAAGGCAAACATTCTGCTCGGGTACTTTAATAAATAACCTGCCCTTTCATAATTCAACGCAACGATTACCCACCGTTGTCAATAATGCAACGACGAGCGGGACTTCGAAAGTAGCAGCAAAGAAGCAAAAAATGTAAATAAAGATTTTTTAGTTTATTGACGCATAAAACATCCTTCAAACAATAAAACCATTTCAAGGAGGGTCTCTGTACAATGCTTACTAAGCTGTTGATATAGAAAACATACAAGATGTCACCGGCAAAGTGACACGGTTCTTTCAAAATTGAATGGCAAAAAATTACAGCATTCCATCAACAAATATTCTCAAGCAATAAATATGCATTTATAAATAGTGTAAATTTACATCAAAATTAGAAAAAAGTTTATTCCTTTGTCTATGTGCAACCCACGTTTCTCTAGGACTTGGCTGTCGTTTCTCTCCAACTAATGACCCTTTTTTTAGCCGTAGAAAAGCAAAGCCAGCAAAAAAACAAAAAAAGGAGAAGTTCCAACAAACAAAAATACGTTGAAACTCTCAATAAAAGTCCAATAAAAAGGGAGGGAAATGTCGCAATCAACACGTCGCCCTACTCTTCACATTACAAAACAAGTTTTCTTCGTTTCCTGTCCGAGGAGACATCTAGCCGCCTTAACGTGAAAGCCCAGCTATGCTAGTTACTGGTGATGGGGACGAAGAGGGGGGCAGAAGTCATGTGTGAAGCCACTAACGGAATACAAATTAAAGGGTAGGGTTAGCGTGTCAGTAGTCTTTATGTGATGTTGTTTGCCAGCTGTAACACAATATATACAAAACGATTCTTCTATTATTAATAGTTGTAGTTTTTGTTTGTTTTCTTGAGAAGTCCAGCTGGGCCAGCAGTAGAACAGTCTGGTCATGGTGACGGGGAGAGGCTACCATTTGCCCTCCAGTCCACTGGGGGGAGGCGGAGCGCTCGGGGCGGGTTGCATAGACACACAGCTTTCACACAGCTGCCTTATGGGATAGCTACAGAGCGCAGTGGGGAGGACTGCCAGCTAACTTCCTGAATATCAGAAACAAAAAAAATGGTTTTGTCGAGTCCATCAGAGTTCTAGTGGTCCGCAGAACAATACTATGTTACCATCAAGAGGAGGAAGGCAGAGGACTGGCCTGTTGGGGAATGGAAAACAAACCATTAAGATTTCCTTCAACATATATTCAATTCAATCTTAAGTCATCATTATGACGATGGCATACATTAAAATTAATAATTTGGTACTGAAACTAACATTTTAAAAAGTACATCAGTATTGCATTGCATCAGTATGATTTTAGACATAACAAAACTAATCCCGGGAACGCGTAGGAGTGATGTTTGCCTACCAGCGTGAACTGGTCGTAGACCTGCATGAGGTCCTCTGTCTTGTACTGCTCCAGCACCACAAAGTTGTCCAGGTTGGCACTGCCCCTGCGAGCGCAGTCCTGGCAGTGCACCACGTAGGTCTTCTTGCTGTTGCTCTCGCTCGTCACAAACAGCAGGTCAAACACTTCCACCTGAATAGAACAACAGAGTACGGCTTTAATGTCCACCTTTACATACAGACACGTGACATAGAACAAGAGGGGTTCAAAGTCCAGCAGCCGAGGGAGCCAGCGTGGCCGTGACAACGATGTGGCTTACCTCACAGATGCTGCAGTAGTGCGCGGGCTCGTCCCGGGACCGCCCGTGCCAAACCATCTCCTTCCCTGCGGAAAGCAGCAGCTCCCGGAGCATCTGAACCTGCTTCAGGGTCCGCAGCAAACAGTATCTGACACACACACACACATATATATTAGACCCACCTGACTGATCCAACCCTTAAGAAAGGTAAATGATCAAATCTGACACACTGGCGATAACATGAATGGTGTGCGCGTGTGTGTATGCTTACTTGATCATCTCAAAGAGTTTGTGGTCAGACACTTTGATGTTGCGGGCCATGTTCCAGGAGAGGTGGATCATAGGAACGATGGATTTGACACTCTGCAGTTTATTCCACTCGTAGCGCGCCACTGCTAGCTTGTACTGGTGGGCTGGGGAGCCAAACAGTACAGTACACACACGGCACATGAGAGTTTTGTGGAGCCCTAGTAGTGGCCTTCCAGTCAACTTCCCTGTCATTAACTGTGATCTCAGTCACCATTAATAGGCCAAATGGTTTTTTACCATGTTCCAATTTTCCAGTCAAGCGACTACATGATTTGGTATACTTCGTACAAAACGTCATTTGCTGCCAACTGGCATGCTGGTAGAGCCAGTTCAAATCTATCTACACACTTGCTTATCAATGCTGACTGCTCAATACATTGTCAGCTACATTTAGTCAATCGCTCCATGGCTGTATACAGCATATATTTTGTCTTTTGAGCAGGATACTCATTTGCATGTTTTGTGGCTGTGTTTCAATAAAGTGCAGTTACAACTCTAAGCACAATCCAACATCCAACATCCAGTTCACATTGTCTTGACTGGAGGCAGTATATTCTTTAAATCGCACTAAATTCACAACTCAAATCCATCATTACAGTGGCCAAAGCAGTCCAGGGTTCAACAATAAGGGATGTGTGTCCGATGGCCATTAAAAAGTCAAGTCAGGCCAGTAAAAGCTTCAACTCACTGTCCCAATTAGACCAGTGCAAAAAAATATATATAAATGTGATGTTTTTCTGCATTGGTACATTTTTTTGGGGCATAAAAACAAATATCCTCTGGTGTCTGTTATTTGGCACAAGAACAAAGCATGTGACATAATGTTATGATGCAAGTCTTTGGTTTTCCAACGCTGATACTTTGAGCGAGGGCCAGTAAAAATTGTCTTGTGGCCAGTATGATTCAGACCTACGGTCCCTGCAGTCCAATGCGTTTTAAAACCCCTGCGCGTCTCCTTAACACCACCACAGTAACATGGTACTGTACAGTAACAGGCTTCATTGGCGCGTACCTGTGAGGGGTCCGACGTTCCAGGCGATGTTGTTGCACCAGCCGATGGCCTGGACCCAGTGCACGGTGCCCGTGTTGAGCCACACCAGGTCCCCGGGCCGCTGGATGAAGCGGTACACCGGCACGTTGGCCTCATACAGGTCCTCCAGGTTGGGCCACCACGAACCCATCAGGAAGTTGATGCTGTTTCTGCAGAGGAGTTGACACGCCCACATGCAGTCGATCACCTTTAAATCCATAGCATTGATAAATGTTTGTGAAGAGTGTGTGCTCCCCGTGCGACTTACTTTTCACAGAAGTCATTGATGGTTCCCCAGTATGGCTCCGGCACGGCAAACCACTCGCAGTCCCCCGGGCCGATGTTGACGTTGACCGAACAGAAGTTGTTGTTCTCCTGGTGACCTTTGGTGACAAAGAAGACGTTTAGATGTCACAAGAACAAACGGCGAGGCAACTGGGACGACGAGGAATAGGAGGTGCCTCGAAAGGGCGGAGGCGGGGGTCCTCTTGTATACCTGGTGTCCGGCTACCGGGGACCTTCATGTAGAGCTGCACCGTGTTCATGCCCAGGATGGTGTGTCCTACGTGGCTGAGCAGGTTGCCAGCCGACACCACCCTGGCGAAGGCCGGCAGCTTGGCCAGCTCCTGGAGCTGCAGCTTCCACCTGAGGAACGACAGGGCTATGGGATCAGCTGTGCAAACACTACAGGTAACGTGACGGTAGTCTGTGTGTGTGCTTCGGGTGCGTGGACGGAGGGCTCATCGTGCATGTGTGAGTGGGAACTGGGCGGTGTGTCCTGGGAGTGTGTGCTTACTTCTTCTCGTCTGAGAGGTCGATGTTGGTGCCGAACTTGATGTGCTTGAAGGGCCCTTTTCTTCGCCGTGCAGCACTGAAGAAACATGGGAGACGGAGTGAAAAACTGAGCCTAAAACAACTCATTTAGATGAAGTGTAAATGTAAATTAGATTAGTATATATGGACTCAAATTGCCCACTCAACTTAACTGGGTTAACATTTAACTTAACAGGTAATGTTGAAAAAAAAGTGTCTACCAGAAGTCTGCGAGAACACAATTTACAAAAATGTGATAGTGGGCGGGGGTTTGGTTTTCCTTTAAACATCCAGAGAGGTCATGATGGAGAGCTATGGTGTGATGACTAACAAAATGGTGGTAGACGAGAACTTACTTCTCTGGGGAGGCAGCTTCCGCTTCCAACTCCTTCTTCTTCTCATTCTCCTCCTGAATGAACATTTGACGGCAACAAATAAAAAAAAACGGTAGGTTAGTTATGTAATACAGAAATCCAATCTAGATTTTTATCTAAATCTGACGCTTTTTACAAAAAAAACGAATGAGTTGATGAGTTTAATTTAATTAGTGGGCGAAATCTTGTAGCTTTGTAATGCATTATCTCTGGGTGAGTGTTCCCAGAGTCGGGAGGCGTGCTCGGCCCACTGACCCGCAGGGACTCCTGGAAGGACGAGGCCTGGTACTGGGCGTATTTGACGATGGTGGTGTGGGAGCGGCTGCTCTCACAGCGCCACATCTTCCGGCCGCCGCTGGGGTCCCAGTTCTCGTCGGTGGGCTGAGCCAGCTGGGTCCTCACCTCCACCAGGTGGTCCGGGTTGGCGTCCACCAGCGTCTTGGTGGAGAACAGGCCCAGGTCTGTGGGGAGGCCGGGGAGAGACCAATAGGGTGTTAGAATAATTCATTCATAATTTAGTAGTGTGCCAGGGGAAAGAGAGAGCAGTGGGTGAGAAGTGGGTTTACAAATTACAAACCAGAAACAAGTTCATTACAATATAACCAAAAAATACAAAGGATGTATCAGGGAAAGCATTTCTGTCTGTAAAAATGCTTCTTGCTTATTACATTGGGCGTTAAATGATGGCAGTCGAAGTGTAAACACATGGTTTCTACAGAGGCAGTGGCGCTGGATGCTCTGCAGGCACAGGGTGTGAAATAATTGATTTGAGTGAGATCAAAGCACTATGACCTATAACTGCACTACACAGCATTTCACCAAGAGCAGTGAAAGGCCTCGCTCCCCCGCAGCCCAGCAAAATGGCGCAAGCATTGCCCCCAACCATAGTCCTCATCCAAGCTGTATGCTCCAAAACTCTCTCTCTGGCTACAAAGAGCTGTTTGCTAACTTTGCTGTGTAGCTCTTTTGCTAGCGAAGTCTTCATGCGTTGGCATGACCTCTCTGAGTTGTTGCACCGAAACCACCCACACAAAACACACATCTAATCATTTAAATCCACAGTTAATTCATGATGGGAACGGGCAACATGGTAAATTGTTAAGTGGAAGAAAAAAAACCCCATTGGAAATACAGTGCTGTTTACCGCCCTTGTTTACAGTCATACATGGAATATATGGCGTCATGTATAATTCTAGACTAATTAAATACATATTAGAGCTGGAACGACAAATGATCATGAATATCAAAGCTGTGTCCTGGGGACAAGGGGATGTGGTGGATGTTCTTGGCAGGCCCGGAGAGAACGGAAGCTAGCCCGGCCAACTGAGTGCAATGACACGTTCTACTTGCAGGTGGTGCTGTTGAGGCACCCTTCAAACCCCTCCACCATGCGCACATCCACCAACAAACACAATGACACACCCACACGGCCACGTGAGGGTGGACCACACACACACACACACAGGTTTTTACCTTGCATGCGGAAACATTCGAAACACACACTGCATCGTTCGACGTGCACCCAGCCCGCATGCAGGGTACAGGCAGCCACACGGTGGGGGCAGATCGTGGACGGCTACGTACCCAGTTTGAGAGCCCCGGCAAGGCCTCTGATGACGGTGACGGGGTTGGCGGCGTTGGTGCAGAACTGATGCAGTGGCGGGAAGAAGGCGTCCCTCTTGTTCTCCAGCTGCAGGACGGACGGACGGACGGACGGACACACAGACACAGACAGACGGAGACAGAGAGAGGTCAGCTCGTCCCACATCATTAACGAACAACGTCATGTTGTCTGGCCAAGGCACTGATTCATTTTAGGTACTAGATCGAGTACTCAAATAACGTACTTGACAATTGTAAAGAGCACATGTCTGAACTGAAGTTTATAATTATTTATTCCTAACGACGACACAGATCAATAAAAATGGCGGCCCTTGTATTTCTGTCGTATGTACACATGTAGCAGTACATGCTTCCAACATGAGGATGAGTATGTTACCAGGCAAGAAGACTGTAGGATACTGGCGGTTGTTTAACTCTTAACTATTACCAGCCTCCATCCCTAACAGCAGCACTTGAAGTGATGGCAGCGTGCCGCTTGTACTCACGTAGATGCTGGGTGTTGGCGGGTTGAGTTTGTCCTTGGGGAGCGCGGGGGAGGGCAAGGGAGGAGGCCGCGGGGGTGGACACTTGTCCAGCAGGACGCTGCTGGTGGACAGGCCGTTCTTCCCGAGGTTCCTGTGGACGACGGAGAGGAGCCGGCTTGAGACACCAATGTAGGACTGTCACACTGCTGACTTGATACAAGGCGCCACAGTAAAAGCGTTGAAGTTTTACCATGAGAGTGCTTTACGATCGTATCTTGACCTCTATCAATATATTCCATTGATGTGTGTGTAGAAGCTGGTTAGCGGTCAGTGTTTTTTGATGCTATCCTGCATGGAATACGTGTTTGAATGAGCCCTGAAACGCTTCTGAGCACCGAACGTCCAACAAAACTCCACACACGATGTTTACCTAAAGCGACATCTAATCGTTCCGTTATGAACAACGCACTGCAAATACTTATTTTACACCGAAAACCAAAAACACAAAGGACTGCGTATACAGACGAGGTGGTAGGTTTCCATGCAGAAGGCAGTGGGTGTCGGCGACCTTCGCCGCTTATCAAGGCGGGAACGTCCTTGGATGTGGAGCTTGGAGCGCAGGGGGTTTTTGGAGGACAAAACATCCAGTTAGCTAAACTTTGAAGTTGCCGGCTAAACTGTGCTGCCTTTCAAGGCAGTGTCCCTTAGGGTAGCGCAGTCATCTTGCGCGTGAAGCTAAGCTACGGGGTCGATTTAAGGACATCACCGTGGCATAGCATGTTTTATACCCTTGCTAACTACCACCCAAAGTCAGATAGCGTCCATTAAATCATAACCCGTGTCATAACCGTAGGACAAAGAGCTCACCTCCACATGATATTCATGTTTGAAAACATGCATACATTCGACCCGCCTTCATAAACGATTGGCAGTTTCAAGAAGGTCGTACAACAGATACGGCACACAGAGCCTGGTTCGGAAACCAAAACCGTGATTGGTTGAAACAAATATGAAGCACAAGATAACTGAAACGCCCTGTCAACCCAGATTTGAGCTTGTCTGCCATCAGGCTTTAGATATGAATCTTAAGCCAGACACAACTACACGGAGGCATTACAAGTGGGTAGGGCAGAGAGTGAGGCATTACCTGCAAGCTTTCAGCACCTCGCTGGAACTGGGGTAAATTGACACCGAGGATAAGGGACCCAGGCCAGAGGGGGCCGTGGCTCTGTGAGCTCCCCCGAAAGGTTCCACCTTCACTGGGCTCCTGGAGTCGTCGGGGCCCTTGCCGTTGAGCTTGGGCGCCTGGTCATCGGACGGGCTGTTAAGGCAGGAGAGGCTGTTGGCGGCGCGGGGTTGTGCAGAGCAGGGTTTGGCGGAGGACGTGGCCGACTGCGGCGAGGAAGAGGCGGCCGACTGCTCGGCCGATGGCTTGGCGTGGAGGCCCGGGTGGACGTTGTTGTTGACCTTCTCTGATGCGGCTGCGTGGTTACTGCAGTTGTTGTTGTCGTCGTTACTGCCGGAGCTCGCTTTTCCCTTTAGCAAGGCGGAAAGCTGTGGATTGTCTGAACTGAGGGCGGCGGCGGCGGCGGCGGGGGCAGGGGAGC
>OMKP01024487.1:0-10613 GCA_900302375.1 Bathygadus melanobranchus
ATCAGGGAGAGCACAGCTAAAGCGACGGCCCCCAGGGGCCAGCGAGTCACACAGATGGGCCCTGGCAGCGGCGTGGGGGCCCGGGCAGGGCCTATAAATAGCAGCACACAGCCACCGCCCCTGGTATTGTCATGGAGGACTGGGTGGCGGACGATGCAAAGAGAGGAAGGAGAAGGAGAGGAAGGAGGGAGGGAGGAGGAGAGGAAGGAGGGGAGGAGAGGATTTCCCCTGCGACTCGATGCCAAAACATCCCAGCCGATGTTGTCTTCGCTGTGACAGACTCGCGGGGAGTAGCACTGCAGGGTGCAGCCAGCTAGCTAGGGTTAGCCTGCGCTAGCTGCCAGAGCGCCACGGTGCTAAGGCAGAGATGGATCTGGTCCTCTACTACACATCGTCTCTGATGGTTGTGCTCTGGCCACGGACGTCACCCAGTGATGATGATGAGGGTATTGTAGTGGGTGTTCGACTCCCAGCCAAAGGGTTCTAGGTTTGAAGCCCAATGCCTTCAGCCTACCTAGGCATCCTTGAGCTAAACAAGTAGGGAAAATTTGATAAAATGACTAAATAGTAATAGTAATTATCACTTAAATTGTTAAAAAGATTAGAAGTCGATAAACGATCACTTTCATGACCCATTGGTTCATTTTATTAGTAACGTTTTAACGGCTGTGAACTAGAGCTAGAACTAGCTAAAATGTAAATATACATGACAGTGTAAAAGTAGGGAGTACCATGTGAACAACTGACCATCTCTATCATCATTTAAAATGTACACCAGAGGGTGACACACAGGCAGCTTGGTGGCTACTTCTCTGCTACTCATTTAGCTTAGCTAACCAGCTGTCGCTCCACATTCCAAGGCCACGCTGACTGGCGTTTGGACATAAACCTTTGTGACGTGATGTGAAAACAACACAGTCTGCAACTCAATCAAAACCCACCGGGTGTTTTCCCACAGAGCTACGCTAACTAGCTGGTCTGGAGGAGGCCAGCTAGCTAGCTAGCTAACATGCTGCGGCATCAGAATTGAGTGTTTTTTTAATAGGTTTTTACACACGTGGTGAGATGTAAAACGTGTCAAACTAAGTGAGATGGAGAAAAGCTGCAGGCGTGTAGCATGTTTAGTACACACAAACACACACGTGATCAATTAATCAATGGGCTTAGGTCATAGATCACAGAGATTTGATGGCTTTTTTCCCCCGAAGACAATCGAAGGGATTGACACATATTTATATATTGAGTGGAAACAGCAGAAGCACATGCATCAGGTGTCACATTCAAGCACATGTTTTGAATGCTAGGATCTTTGGGTTTTGTATTCTTGCAGGTTTTGTGATGTCACAACAAGAGACCCAATCAGCTAGAACTTTCCTCTTCTATCTGTCATCAACCGAGTATCACGCCAAAGCGTGTAACATACGTGTTTGTCCACTTTAGTTTACGTGGCAGTGTCACGCAAGCTGCAGAAAATGAGTAAATAACCAGATGAAGACCTCTGCATCCATGTCACGTGACTGTCAAGTTTCTGTCTGCGAAAATTAAATGTCTGACATCCCTTTCAGTGGAAATGCACTATTTTAAAGGTGCAGTTGATAACATGATAACATTCAGCCACTAGATGTCGCCCTCCTCCTCTCTGCTTCCATTTCAGTTCAAGCCTTGTTAGAAGGGAACCAAACCTCACCGTACAGAGAAAAACATTAAACATCTTTTAAATAATTACAATCAGATTTTTTTAAGAAAAGCCACATTTATTCCACACCTTTCTAAAAGCTCAGTGGATGTATTTTTCAAATTATTATTAATCATCTCCATAAAATGCTATCAATTGCACCTTTAAGATTTATATTTATATATATTATATAATTGTATAACATTGTATGAATTTAAAATACATTTTTTACATATTTTTGATGTCAAGGACACGTGTGATCTAGAGACCTGGGGCTGTTTTATATGATAGAGGGCCTAAAGGACATAGCATTATGAATGTTGTGACTCTAACGCACTCATTGCCATTAATGTGAAATGACGGGGTCCGCAGATCTCCCCCCGGGGGTCCGCAGATCTCCCACCGGGGTCCGCAGACCTCCCCCCGGGGGTCCGCAGATCTCCCACCGGGGTCCGCAGATCTCCCCCCGGGGTTCGAGAGGGCCAAAGTTCGGTGGGGGGGGGTCCCAGTCGGACCCTGGAACAAGGTTGTCAAGTCAGGGCCTTTTACACCATATTCTGATCAACTAGGTCACTCAAAAAAAGAATCCCTTGGATTTACTTAAAGTATGGACAGTGGTCCAACATGACTAAATGGTTACTTTTAACATGAATATATTGATTCAGATCTACTTAAGTCTATAGTTTTTGTAAAACACAAGTAAATTAACGATATCAAATTGATCAATCAATTCAATCAATGACATCAAATCAACACAATTATCATGACGGATTGCATTTATCTGTCTCTTTGATCGAAAGCGCTAAAAATTCCTTTTTCTCATCCAAACAACTTCACACTCAATGCTGCACTTCCTGGGGTCCTCAGTAATGAACCTGCCAAGTGTGACATCGCAAAGATCAAATTACAGACACACACACACACACGCACACAGACACACACACGCACACAGACACACGCACACAGACACACACTGATATAATAGATATATTGATGAAATAATTAAAACATTTTTGCTCTCATGGATTTGTCTCGTGCCTGTCGTCATAAGGAAAAACGGTATCCATGAAAAATACTTCTTAATAATACTCTTTGATGAATACTCTATTAAACAGCTTCTAGAGCTCTGTGGAATAATCTTCCTTCGTTTGTTCTCACGATCAATCAAACATTTTAAAATTATCCTCTAGTCCCTCGTCTGCCATTTTCTTTCAGTGCAATGCATGATGGTCTATATACGTGGTTAGTGACCAATGGTTGTACACTACTTTTCACGATGCATTGTGGGATACGATGAATCCACTACATAGGGTACAATAATTCTCACTGTACATTCAGACAGCATTAGAAAATGGTAAACTCACCATATAGTGGACTATAGGGAGTGATTTCAGACTACCACTCTGCCAAGTGGACGGTACTAACTGGTAGGCTTATCGATCCACCATACATCTGGGAGGACACTCCCACTTGTGATGTCACTAGAGGGTAGTCACATGACACTTTTTAAACGGCTCGTGCTGGCTAATCACACTCACACCTGGTGGTAAAATAGGGGCTGTGGAGTGTGTGTGCTTGGTGGCTGGTTGAAGCAGCCTCACCTGGACCGAGTCAGGCTGATTAGACTCTGGGGCCGGGCGGAGTGGACAAATTACACATTCATTACACATTTATGATACTTGGTTGCTGATTCCTGGTTGCTGTCACACACACACACACACACACACACTCTGTCTCTCCATCTCTCTGTGTCTCCCCCCCCCCCCCCTCTGCTCCCCCCCCTCCCCCTCCCCCCCCCCCCCCCACTCTCTGTCTCCCTGGGCACAGCTCGGTCGCTGCTGTAGTTTCTGTCATTGTGTGACATTGGGTCGTATTGTAATTCAGCACCACGGCCTGGTGTCATGGCCGCCGACAGCCTCCAGCACGCCTTTGTTTCTGCTGCTCAACACGTCCACACATCCACTACAGCTGATACGGGAGGAGACAGAGGAGACGACAGGAGAAAGGAGATGAGATGGGGAGAGGTTAGGGGAGGGGGGGATAGAGAGAGGAGATGGGAGGCATGAATGAGGGAAGAGAGAGGGGAGAGAGAGGGGAGTAGAGAAAGAGAGGGGAGAGGAGAGGAGACGACAGGACTGAGAGGAGAGGAGGAATGAAGGAAGAGAGGAGAGGGGAGTTAAGAGGAGCGATGTAAGAAGGAAGGAGGTGTAGGAGGTGTGTAGGAGGAGAGATGGGAATACATTGGCAGTGTATAACTGCATTTATGCAGAAATATGCAATGAAAATATGTTTTGGATGAAAACAATGTAGTTACAAAATATTAACATCGTAACAAAAATAGTTTCAAGTAATTTGCCACTGGGCTATTTACAGCTTATCTAATTATTTAGAATCTGCCACGCTGGCCTAAAATAAATGTTATTTATGGAAATGGAATCATAAAATGCATAAACAAATGAACAGAAACTGAACAAACGCATGAGGAAATCCTCTATGATAATTAAGGAAAGTCTTGTATGTCCACGGCCAATTAGTCGATTCTCCCGAGTCAGCAAACAGAAGCTGTATTTAAAATATGTTATTTTATGTTATCTTATTTAACATGCTCAACCACAAGACACAAACAAAACAGACCAGAGGAAATTATGGAAGAAATGACAGCTCATGGAAGTTTGGAAGCATGAAGTCTGAATACAGAAAAGAAAAGTTTGAACAGACCTTTATTTTAAAAGACTATGATGAAGACCATGTGCAGCCTATGTACTAAGGACCCTTAAAGCCTTTTGAATATTAGACATTGAATAATAATACATAACGTGGTTATTCCTCTAAAGCTTTGGAATAAGACACATTATCACAGAATACATAAATGTTTGAACACATCCCCGTAACATTAAGCCCATCCCCTTGAGGTAAACCCCTAAAGATCATGCATGTCTCTACTCTAGTATTGTTTATAACAAGCCAACAGTCTTTCTCCTGTCACAGCGGCCATGTGTCCAGCACAAAGCAATATGTATTATTACATCATGGAAATGACGTTACTATTCTATTTCATGACATGGTCTTTCTCTGTGTGTCCAGGGTTAAAGTGATCTGCTTTCGGATATTGCTCCCATGTGTTATTGTTTCCTACAAGGCTGTGATGTATTGCTTACAACCATTAGGGGGGATAGGGGGGATAGGGGACCCCTCTTCAACAGTTGCTCGCATGTTGCCAGGTTGAGGACACTGAACAAACAAAAAACACACAAGCTGAGCACATTACATGACACGAGTGCAAGTATTCTACTGTGACAATGACAAGCGATGACTGTAAGTTGATCAGTTAATGTATTTCGATTTTCACAATCACATTTTGGTTGAAAGCAGTTCCATTCATGAAAGTTATTAAACGGTGGAATTCTCTGTAAAATACAAGAAATCTTTACACTATACCTCCGGCTTTCTATTGGCTGCGGACCCTAGCTCAAGTGAGTGTGACGTGGGTTTTGACAACGTTTGGCCACGCCCCTCACATGTGCTCTGACCGAACCCCACGTGTCTGTTTTTTCTAAAAACCTTTACGACTGTCACAACACCTCAGATCGCATTTTAGGCAGAAGTTCTCCGGCTAAATCGGGGGTTTACTCACCCTTTAAATTCAGATTAAATAATAAATGGTTTATTCACAAGGGTTAGGGTCTGGGTTAACTTCTGCCATTGGTCGCCCCCCCTCACAACTGTCACACCAGATTTGCACCCCTGCTTACAACACAAAAAATGTTGTGTTGAGAATTTGTTTTCTCTATTTTTTGTGTGTTTTATTGGGACACTCAGTGCAGAAAACTTTACTGGAAGAGCCAGTTGTCCAATATTTTTTTTATTTTCCAAATAAATAAATCTATCTCTTTCATAAAACACAGTTGTTAAAAAACATCCAAACATCCAAACTATTGTTTGAGTGAATTTCTCACCACAGATGAGACATTTCTTTTGAATTAGTTCTTGATAATAATACTTTCTGAAGAGCAACACTTTGCTGCTTTGCGTCAGATTGGAACATAATGGACATATAAAAACATACCAAAATAAAATAATTAAAAAGTACAAAGCTAATATAGAGTGTGTTCAGCACAATACGTCTTGCTGTATATTCCGTTTATTCAAATGTATGCCAAGTATGCATTTCACATTTATTATTGTCATGAAATTCACTTGAATCACACAGCAGTAATTTAATGCATGAACACACACACACACACACACACACACACACACACACACACATAGAAATGAGTGACATTCACCATTTGTGTGGAGTCTTATATCTTCCTATCCTTATCACAATGTTGATATGGAACTTAGACAGAAGGTGCCAGTTTTGGAACCAGCAACCTTCCACTAGCCAGACAATCTGCTCTAACCCAGGTCTTAGATCCTGGCAATCCTAGTAGGAGTCATAGCTGTGTATGGATGCAGCTAAAGTTCCTTAAATTGTATTTAAAAGATCAGTGTAAAGGGGAACTTTAGATAGCATTTAAGCTAGCCATTTTACACCTAGCCACACATGTAAAACATGAAGAATATCACCTCTCTGAACTGAGTGATGGCTGGGTTCAGCCTGCTAGCTTTCACTCCAGCTAGCTCTTTAGCTACCTAGTTCTCTAGATAGCCAGCCTACTTGACAGGCCAGCTTGCTAAGGAGTGAAACGGTGTGGAAAACGCCCAGCAGGTTTTCATTGAGTGAGTTTTGCACAGGCTGTTTTATTTTTAAATCCCTTGTCACAAAGATTCACATCCAGACGCCAAGCGATGTGGGCTTCATAATGTGGACAGACAGCTGGCTGACTAAGCTAAATAAATCACAAAGCAACTTCTTGTCTTTCCTTGCAGGGACACATGTGGGCCTGGAGTGTGTAAAAAGTCCAACACTCCAACCTCACAACCCAGAGCTGTGATGGGGAACGAAGCAGGGAGAGAAGGGGGTGGGGCGGGGGAGAAGGAGAGAGAGCAGTGAGCCATCAAATCAAGGCCAATCAATGGCTTTCACCTCCAGAATTACCATGCAGAGCACCTCATCCTGCCCACCAAGAAATTCTCTTCTGGAGAGCGAGGTTGACAGGACAGACCTGACCCCCCCTGACCCGGGCCTCGGCCGGGCCAGCATGCTCTCCATCTTATTACCTTCCGATAATCTATCGATATTGACAGCCCCCCGTGTCGTAGGTCTCCACCACCCAAGATGAGATGTCCCACCCTAGGGCGCCCGAGGGACCCCATCCCCTCCACTCCAAGCCCCAACCTCTGCAGTAATGCACATAGATGGATCAGGACTGATCCATACAATTAACTAGCAGTCAGGCCCTTTGAATTAGTATCCTTCAACACCACATCTGCTGACTCAGAGAACCGCTGCGTCTCTCTCTCTCTCTCTCTCTCGTTCTGGAGCTGTGTCCACTGCAGGCGGCCACCCTCTGCAGGGACTAACCCAGGGCCAGCTAGCTCATCCAGGGCTAGCTGGTGATTACCCACATGTATAGGTTAGGCTAGTTCCAGGTTAGCAGGGCTCACCTTTAGCCTGCTCCCTTGTGTCCCTGGACAAAGGTATGGTGGCCTTGGGTTTATTAAGTGTGTTTTATTGGGACAGTCTAGTGCAGGGGTCAGGAGCCGTTAGCACTAAGAGCCATTTGTCTGATATTTTTATTATTTTACAGAGCTGCAAAAAAAAAATCTATCTCTTTTATGCGCATTTCATGCATGAAATCAATGTATTAAAAAACGTCCAAACTATTGTTTGACAATTTCTCACCACAGATGAGAAAACCAGCAGCGTTGGATATGAAGACAAACGAATTGGTCCAAGTGGAATTAAATCCTCTTTTCTTTGTGAACTTCTCCAGTTTTAATTATTTTTTTAAGTTGAAGCCAGACTCAACACTCTGAGCTAGCTGAGCTAATGGCTACTGTCAGGCCTTGTAACCTTAGCAACCGTTTGGCATAACACTTGAAGCGATACATGTTTTGTTTATTATTATTTAAATAACATTTTTAAGATTGTATCATGTAAAAATAGGACACATATACTGTATATATAGAGCAATGATAACACAATGCAAAAATGACATTTTGGAGGCTGACCCAGGGAGCCACAGGGGAGGAGCTAAAGAGTCCAGGGTTCCTGACCCCCGGTCTAGGATGAGGAGGAAGTAATGCTGACCTCTAGCTGACCTCATGACCTCTGGTGGAACCAAAGACCTCTAGGGGAGGATTGCATCCACACAATTGGTCTTCTGCATGAACAATGTAAACATGACAAACGGCAAAAAAATAAGCTGCAAAATATTGACATGTTTACAGGAGGTCATTTGCCGCAGGGCTGTTTACAGCATATCTAATTATTTAGAAGCTTCTATGCTTAAATATCTGAACTGTAAAATGTACGATCAAACAAACAGAAACAGAGTCAGCAGACAGAAGCCATATTTACAATATTTCCCGTATTTAACGTGTTCCACGCGTGGAACCTCAAGACACACCTTTTCCAGTCCGGGTTCCTTGAAGGTCTTTGATATTTCCACCTCGTGGCTCATGGCTGTGAACAGAGGAGGAGCTCCATGAGGTCGCTTGTAGAGAGCACCTGCCGAGCGCTGAGCTGAGGGCTGGGATATCGCTGTTATCTCTGTGGTTAATATCTGTCTCTACCCACAGCTAGCTTACTGAGCATAGAGTAGCCTTGGAGCAATGTTTGTTTCTGTTAAACAGAGATCAGCAGAGCTCCACTGGATCTCTGTTTTATCAAATATATCCATAGTCATAACACACACACACACATATAGATACACACACACATGTATGTAGTTATATACCTTTAGTCCCATCTCTCTCCCTTACTCACGCACATAAGAGCACACACAAGCACAGACACAGTACGTTACTTAAATCTGAATAGACATGGTAAGTGCCTTTCTATCATGCTGAGAACATTACTGTTGAAAGCCCTCGTTTTCCATTAATGCTGAATTACAGCAGCCCTGCTCATAGGCTGTGTCTGCAATGCATCCAAACACACCCTACAATACATTTAATCCTGCTCTACAATACATTTAATCCTGCTCTACAATGCATTTAAATAATTAATCCAAAGCATTTAAAGTAGATTTAAACCCTGCACAATGCATTCAAACCCTGTCTGCAGTGCATTCAAACCCTGTCTGCAGTGCATTCAAACCCTGTCTGCAATGCAGCTCTGCAGTACATGCACCAGACACAGCCGGCACATACATACTGCAGCTCAGGGCTCACTATACCTTCCCCTGCAGGTGTGCGAGGCGAGACACAGCCTCACACCGCCACACAAACACCCTACGGCCCCGGCGTCGTTAACGTGATTCATTTG
The DNA here is from genome assembly GCA_900302375.1 of Bathygadus melanobranchus. NCBI lineage: Eukaryota > Metazoa > Chordata > Actinopteri > Gadiformes > Macrouridae > Bathygadus > Bathygadus melanobranchus. Next base: position 9,054 of record OMKP01024487.1, read on the forward strand.
AGATTCCCCTCCACGTTCCGCAGGCAGTGCACCGGCCTCGTAAAGCGGTCGTGGGGTTAGCCTGGGAAGGGTGGTGTCGTATGAGCTGGTCGGGGGTCCCTGGCTGGCTTGTTAGCCCTCAGAAACAGACGGATCAGTGTGCTCTGTACTCTTGTTTGTCAGCCTTAAATTAAGATTAGGGTGGCTTTGAGGATGTGGTCGATTCACTCGAACATATCTTGTAATCTCTGGTAACATTTGGGCTTCAGGGGTTCAACCCCATCCCTGCTTTGGAGACTATCTAGTCGTGGTCGAGGATTCGTTTGAGCTTCAGATCAGAGGTCTAACCCTAACCCTAACCGACTTAACCATGTACCTGATGCATTTTCTGACCCAATAAAAGGTAGAGTTAGGCATCTTGCTCCAGGAAGGTTGACGTCAAGCTGGGTTTGATCCCCCATGGCTGGGAGTTGAACACCCTATCCAAGACATTATCCTTACGCTAGCATGACAGGGTGAGAAGGACCCTTAGCAGATGCACACAACATCTAGAACTAGGACTACCCCTGATCTCTTCATTACCATTTTTCCCTTTTGGTTTTAGGTAAGAAGGAGGGATACACAGTAAGGTTTGCGTTGGGTTACGGGTATGGTTAAGGTAAAGTGGGGTAGGTTATGGTTAGGTCTTAGGTTAAGGGTTATGGATGTAGGCTACGGTCCGATTTTTGTGGAGGTTGATATTATGTACCTAGGTGGAGGTTAAGGACAAGTTTGAGGAGATTCAGTTTAAGGGTTAACCTTTTAACCAGATTAAGGGTAGGGGATTGACACTAGACACAAGGAGTGCTAATTTAAGATAGCATACCAGCGGCAACATTAGTGCCAATAAAGGAATCCCTGATATAGGCCTAATGTGTCTTTATAGTAACACTGATGAAGGTATCAAATATGTGCTGCATTTTAATTGAGCTGAATCTCATTTTGTACATCACAGGAGGGGAAGCTATGACTAAACATCGCTCGCTGACTGTCTGCCAACTGTTAAAGAAGATGAATTAGCACAAGTGCTAGTCAAACTCAGAGCGTCTGCATTCGTTTACCAGGAACATACCTTTAAATCATCGCACTGGGAATAAAACGGCCATTTCTTAAGGATCCGACCCTCAGGGGACTTGGGAATATTGGAGAAAAGAGAGAGATGTTTGTTTTATTCATGGCTCTCTTCCAACTCTCACCTCATAGATACAATCCTGTGAACATTGTATTGGAAACTGGCTTACATTCTCTAATCTCTTATCTCTATCCTTTACTCCTCTCCTACTCCTCTGCTCCATTCCTCCTCCTTTCTCCTCCTCCTGGTCTCCTCTCCTCTTCTCCTCCTCTCTTCCTTCTCTCCTCCTCCCTCTCTCTAGTCATCTCCTCCTCTCTTCCCCCATCTCCTTTTCTGTCCTCTCCTCCTCTCTTCCTCCCTCTCTCTCTAGTCATCTCCTCCTCTCTTCCCCCATTTCCTCTTCCTCTCCTCCTCTCCTATCATCTCCTCTCTTCCTCTCCCCTCTCCTCCTCTTTGACCTAAACATTGGA
>OMKP01024488.1:0-10174 GCA_900302375.1 Bathygadus melanobranchus
TACCGAGACAGAAATGTCTGTGGATGTGTACAGACAACATTTATAGACAGTGTTAATGTGCGCGGAGGACGCAAGGCCACAGCTTGCCTTCTCTACACCGTGGAGGCCAAAAAATAATAATAACCAAAGCGCTCTTTCTGCTGCGTGGAGTGAAAAAATAAGCTGTGTTTGAAGTTCTCATTGGTCTTCAGGGAGTTCCTCCTATCGGGGACTGTTCACCTTTCACCATTTTGTTATGGAGCAAGTGAGTTCCATTAAAATGCATAATGCATGAAGAGTAGCCATTGTGCGCCATTGATCAGCACTTGAATAAATTGAGTTGAAATTCCATTAACATAACCAGTTACGCATACAGTGAGATGAATAAAGTGCAATGTTACACCTGCAAAAATTAGCTGCCATTAGTTTGGGTTTTGTAATGGTTAGAGTGGCCAGGCCAGCCGTAATAATCCATAATTTCGGCGATTTGGGAAATGAGCTGTCCTCTGCTTTCTGCTTTTGTTTGGCTGTCAATAGCCTTTTTACAATTCAGTTTTGTACTATTCTTTTTTTATTAGATTTTGTGTTTGATTTGCGTGGGTTAGAGTGCATGTTATGTATTCGCTGGTGTGCAGGAGTGCACTCAAAGTCCTTTATCTTAACTTGAACAGTACAGACTATCAAGGTCACGGTGCTTATTTAATTCCATTAAAAAAAAAATAGATCCTTTACCACATATGATCTAATTCACTTTGTTTTAAATTGAAATTTCACCAACACTGAACCCGCCAGTGCAGGATTTTCATTTTGGCTAACACTTATTAGCATATTAGCATATTTTTACTCCCAAACACTCCGTCTTACACATAGTAGTGGGTCTACTATTGTCTAGCATCGACTGGTGCTCGTTTTTATGTAACATCATATATATACTGCATATTTGTAGCCAACTACGAAATGCCCCAGCCTAGTAGTAGAAGCAGAAGTAGTACAATGAGTAGTAGTAGTAGTAGTAGTATCTAGTATCGACTAACATGATTAATATATTGGTACGTCCAAACACTCCAGCCAACAATACTACAGTAGTAGTATATCATTGATTATTATTGAATAACATAATTTGTAACCTATATATTTGTACTCCCAAACACCCCAGCCTACAGTACTAGTAGTACTACTATTGTCTAGTATCGACGGACATCATACAGTACTATATTACTAATTATTATCGTGTAGTACGTGTAATAATGACTAACATCATGTGTATATTTGTACTGCCAAGCGCTCCAGCCCAAATAATCCTGTTGTATGGACGAGGGATTCAAACCCGGAAATGAGACATTTAGTATCCCGGGAACAGAAGGTGGTTCAATTAGTTAAAACAAATGTGTTATTTTAATAACATAAAAAGCCAAACGGCATCTCCTCCATCACTTAGGATTGCTGCGTGGACGTCAGTGGCTTTAGGATCCACTCATCACTAACGCTATTCACCCACAGAGAAAACAATACCTGTTATATTCATGTATATTAAATTACCAACCAGTTGTTATCATCAGTAGGTAGAGCTTTCTGTTATTTTTTTGCCTTTGTTTAAACATTGAAATAGGTGCTAAATAGCTTTAATAATTATTAAAACCCTTCTTTACTAACCCCCCCCCTGCTTGTTGCAACCTCCTTATTTCTATGGCAATAACTATAGTGGGAGCGCCACCATGGAAAACCAAATCCTGGTGAGAACCCGAGAACATTTAATACATATTATTATTATTATTACTAGGCCAACAACCAAGCTAGTTTAAAGACTCTGTCGGTCTTATTCTCAAATCATAGAATGCAAATAAAAGTCGATTAAACCCTAGTATCGACTAACATCATCAACATCAATAACTATCATTATTTAATAGTAGCAGTTGTAGTAATACTAGTAGTAATAATCATGTTAGTAGTAGTAGTGGTAATAGTGCTGACGGGCGGTGTTCTTGGCAGCCCCCGAGGCCCCCACCCCCCCGGCCTCGTCGTTCTCGGAGGCGCCTGTTTGCCTCAGAGTGCATGTGTCTGGCGCTAGCCGCCGGGTGCCTGGCGTCTCCCCTGTGTGTGTGGGGCCGCGCGCTCTCCGTGCACTCTCACTCGCATTCCGGCATAAAGCATTTGCGTGTTCCCCCCTTTTAGAGCAATTAGGGGCCTGACCTCAACGTGACAGGTGGCCTCGATATCGCTCCCCCCACCTCCTCACAGCCCCCTGCGTCTTGACGGGTGGGGGGATACACGTTAAGACAACACGTGTTTTCTAGGTGAAACGCCGGGGAAGGTGTGGCATACACTCCGTCCTGTGCAGACTTGAGTTTGACCCAAATGAAAAGACGATGGCAGCCCCCTCTCCCCCACCGACACACCACACACACACACACACACAATCCCATTAGTTTGTGTTTCCTCTGTGCTCACAATGGTGTCGTCCCTCAGTCTGACGTTGGCACTGAGACAGACAGGTACGTTGATAACTCCATAAAGTTATACTGTTTATGTACTAAAATACGAACGGCTGCTGTTGCGTGTCCTATAGTCAATCCACTTACGCTTATTTTGTGGTTTGTGTTTGCAGAGAGAGAGAGAGAGAGAGAGAGAGAGAGAGAGAGAGAGAGAGAGAGAGAGAGAAAACAATCATGTGTAATATTTAAGATCAATACATCATTTATTTCACTGGGAGTCCATAATGGGCTTACAAGAGCTCCATTATTGTGCACGAGAGCCCAGACTGCTGACCAATCCCCTCTAATGAAAACAAATGTAGTGGTGGTGGTGGCGCGCAGGAGAATCACTCTACCGCACGCTTCACATGCTGCCGTCATCTGGGTGTTAGCAGCGGGGCCAGGCTAGGCCTGGCGGTGGCCTATGCAAAATGGCAGACTTGACAACTAAAGTGTGTCATTATGGGTGGCTAGGTAGGCCGGGAGAGTCAAATGGTGTTCTCATGGCAAATCTGTTGCTATTATAGCCCAGACTTTAGGTAGGGATTTTTCTGGCTGAATCTGAATTTGTCTATGTCTATCTGTCTGCCTGCCTGTCTGTCTGTCCACTACATCTATCTATCTCCATCAATCAATTAATCAATCAATCAATCAATCAATCTATCTATCTATCTACCACTCCATCCATCCATTCATCCGTCCGTCTATCTACTGCATCTATCTATCTCCATCTAACCACTTCATCCATCCATGTGTCTGTCTATCAATCTATATATTATCTTATAAGTATAAGTATAGTAGGACATTAGTAATCATTTGTGTATTGTGAAAGGGTGTATTCTTGGGTTAATTCTGCGGGCCTTCCTTCAGCATCTTGTCTTGTGAAGACAGCAGATAGAAAGCAGGAGCAGCAGTCTCTGTGCCCATGCTGTTCCACCATCCGTCGGTTCGTGATCAAACGGCGCTACGCGTGTTAGCCATGATCTCATATCACCGCTCCCCTACTCCGGGAGAAATCTGATGAGTACGGCGGCCGATTACATTATTATTGAATTCTCTGTGAATGTTATCCATCAACTTGTAAGCTGAGAGTTAAAAAAGAAAAAAGAAAAAAGGCCTTGCAGCCTAACTTCAAATGATGAAGCAGAGGAATATTGAAGGCTTCAGTGGCTTCTGCACCTTTTATTAAACTGGAGAAACTGACTTTTGTTTTTGGAATGTGACAGAGATTGGAATTGTGTGGCACTGCAAAGTTAAAGGAGCTGGTTTTGTGTCATTATTTATCTGTTTTTGGTTTGTTTTTTATTTTTACCAAACAACTTATGACAATGTGTGTTACTACCTCATCAACTTCACTCAGTTCTTCCACCACTTTAATCTCAGACAGCTTCTTTGAACTGTGCTGTTGTTTCCCTGTGGGCCGGGGAGTGTACAGCAAACAGAAGTGACTCTTCCCATTCCACTCAAAGGGAAGTGTTTCCAAGCATTCATGTCATCGTTTGATTTCATGTGATCCAGATGAAATAATTAGGCCACCATGTGGCATGATTAGTGGCAAATGTGTTGGATATTAATGTGGAGACAAAACTTCCTTCTTTGGTTAATTATCTTGAGCACTAAGCAACAGTTCTCATATTTGGATCATGGTATCATGTTTAAAATCCTCACAGTAGCCACTTGTATTTCAAAACATACAGAAAAGCTGAAATGTTGAATATTGAATTCATATTTGAAACAGTTTACTTATAACACAACTGAAGTAGTTTAAACATGTGGCATGACAGTGGATTTGAGAATATTTTACATAGAATGTAATGTAATGTACATACAAAATCCCCCCTTTGCTTTGTAACTGCTAGTTATTAATACCTGTGCTCAGTAATACATGGTGTTCACAGTATTAACTGGTTAAAATACACTTCCTCCATCAGCACAATTACACACGATTTGCACTACGTAGGAGTGGATGGATACTTGATAAAAGAGATGAATACATATTTGACAAGTGCCGTTTTGTGCCGTCCGGAACCAAACCGATCACTTACATTCAAAGGAAAAGCCAAGCAGCTATACTTTCTAAAACTGCCTCCAACAAATAAATCACACGTTTTTGTGTGTGTGTGTGTGTGTGTGTTGCGTGTGCTGTTTTTCTGGGGCTGAACTCCGGCTTCGATGACAAACAACTTGACAGTTGTTTTCAAAAGGATGTAGCAATACCCGAAGGGGAGGTGTGTGCACGGGTGGGAGCAAATCACAGAGGCGGCTCACTCATGCACATCACATTGTACCGTTTTTTTTATGACTCCCCCTTGTACACCTCGACAGCAGTTAAAGCCTTCTCTGACATCCCACTACTTTAATCAAAGCCAACACTTGTTTGTACATCGTTTAAAAGCGAGACAGAGAGAGACGTGTTTGTGCATTGTTTAAAGAGAGAGACATGGCAATTATTATCATGGAAATTAGATTGGAAGGTAGATTTTCTTTTCCCTCAGACAGTACTCTCGTACTTTACCGTTGGTGTTACTGTTTGGTGTTATGAGGAACGACTGGTAAAGGTCAAAAGTTTATGTTGACATTGTTGCTCACACTGACCAGTAAATAAACAGTAAATAAATGACATGGCTGCCTCTATGAGTATTGGGCCCACACTGGTTGCTCACAACATTTTAAATGTTATTATAGCATACATTTCAAATGTCGCTCTTTTGTAGTCCCACCACTAGCCGTGAACTTGGGGTTATTTTTCTCAATTCACATCATTATTTTTAGGTCCTTTACTGTATTTTCGCAAATAAACTGTGGATCATTGGATTCATACACTATTTTGAAAAGTGAAATGTGGACAAAATACCAGTGATACACAGTGGGGCAGATTCTGTGCACTCGCCATACTAAAAGAATGCTAATTTAAGTAATTACCATTATACATGCTGTGTGAAAAAGAAAAAAAGAGAGAAAGAAAGAAATAGTGGTGGATCATAGTTGGGTTACTCATTAGTAGGCAAGCTGTGCAACGCGGCGCTCAGGAATGAAAGTCAAGTCAAGCAATTGCAATAATTACAGCAGTGAGGAAGAGTGGAAGCAGTGGTGGTGTGTATGTGAGGGGGGGTCTGAATAATGTAGGCTTAGAGGAAGGCAATGAACATGGAGGAAGGAAGGGAGTCAGTGCGGGGCGGGGGAGGGGTATGCATGCTGCCTACAGGTGCCTCTGATTACGGGGTAATCTGGGCGGCCCTCCCCCTTTATCTCTCCAGCGAGCCTGTGCCGGGCCCTGGGCCCTGAGCCCTTGGGCCCTGGGCACCGGGATCCTCTGCGGCTGGCTGGCATAATGAGCTCCACAACCACCGCCGGAGGACCCCGGAGGACTGTCCCTGCAGAGCCGTAATGAGCACTCCAGTGTACCGATTCGCTGCTCCGACGCCAAGGGCCCCCGCACTCAAACCCTCGCAGCCACCACCACCCACCCACCACCAATACTGCCTTTCCCTCAGACAGTGGCACCTGGGTGCATGGGGCACACTGGCTCAGCTTAACTCACTTCAAATGTCCCCCACAAAAAGCAAAATATCCGAGGGGAGTCGTGTAAAATGTCTGCATGTGATGTGTGCATACATGAGGACAACAGAGGAGGAGGAGGAGGAGGAGGTGGACGAGGACCTACTAGCAACACCATGAGGGTGGGCTTTCAATCCCCCCTTTTTGTGTTTATGTACCGAGAGCACCGCCACAGTAGAGATGGATAGATTGTTTGTTGCAGGGTGAGAGGTGGTGGTGGTGGTTGAGAAGTGTCAGATGGGGGCCTATATCCAAGCAGGAGGGGGAGTGATGGGTGGGGGGATATAAAGGATTGGAGGGAGGTGGGTAATTGACAGAGTGTACAAGAACACACGGGAAACATGCAGGTAGGGAGAGAGAGAGGTGAGGAGGGAGATGGAGGAAGAGGAGAAACCGAGCGGGAGGGAGTAATGAGGTCTACAGAGGAGGTGGGGAGTGAAAGTGAGAGTTAGAGAGAGTTAGATATTGTCAGATCTTGAGGAGAGGGGAAACCATAGTGAAGGAGTGTTTCTCGTCTTTCTCTTGGAGGGCAGAGGAGCTGGTGTGTCCGAGGGCAGTGTGTGTGTGTGTGTGTCTGTGTGTTAAAGGGGAAGCGGTGCCGCTGTGCTCCTGCCCTCTTAAACAAACCAGGAGGTGGGCGAGAGAGGAGCATGGGATGCGTCCGTCGAGCGATGCTTTGAAGCAGCCCCTCGCTGTGAAAACAGAGACAGAGAGAGAGACAGAGACAGAGAGAGAGAGAGAGAGAGAGAGAGAGAGAGAGAGAGAGAGAGAGAGAGAGAGAGAGAGAGACCCTATGCCAAGAAGACCCCTTAACAGCGTTGGAAAGGGGGCATGAAGGGAGGAATACAAAACACCAAAAGACAGAAAAGGAAGGGAGGAAGTGTGTGTGTTTATGAGCATGGTTTGTGCACCCTGCCATCACCGTATGACACATTAGCATAACAATTAGCAGCGTTGCTTGTACACATGTGCAAGACAGAAAGTAGAATGATGATTATGGTAATGCAGCGATCAATTGTCGTCGTGGAGGCTAGTTGGCCATACAAATCATTCACTGCACTGCTTCGCTCTTTTCCAGTCTGCATTTCAGTTGTTGAACACTGCTAGTGTTGTGAGTACATTGTGTTTAGTGGTATGCATTATGCATGTTTTGAATGCCACAATAAATATGTCTTGAGCATGTACATGTGGTGAAACTAACTGTGCACTTTGAAACTGAATCACCGCCTCTCTTAAATAGCACATCCTTAGTTTCTGCCCAACACCTTGTGACATTTCATTTTTTTTCAAGCTTAAGCGTTTTCCAGTGAGAATGGGGCCAAAGTAATTGTTCATTTCACATCACACGTGTGGTGATAAATGCAGTATAGACAGAAAAAGGAGCAAAACACAGTATAGTTAGGTCTATATTGGGGAGGATTAGCATTGCAGCTGGAATTGGACAGCGGGTCTTATTTTAATTGCAATGTATTTTAAATGAGTTCCCATAGCTCTTCTCCTTGAATAGAAACTCTGCAGCCCCCAAAAATCTGCCTTTTCAGAAAACAGTTCCATCTGGGAATAAGGATTACATTATTATCATCTTGTGAGGGATTATGGATTTGTCTCAAACAGTGAGTGCTGTCCCAGCAAAGCGCAAGTAAATCATAGCACAATGTTACAAAGTCTATTGTTTGTGTCTAACCACAAAAAAAGAAAATAAACGCACAACATTATTAAATTATAAAAGAAGAAAAGTTATTGGAGCATTGTGAAATGACCTCAGGAGAATGTTGACAAGAAAGAACACCATTGTGGTTCAGCCTAGCCTGATGATCCATGTTAGGAAAGTGTGTCAAATCTGTTGCAGGATTTTAATACAAGGTCAATATACCCTTGTGTAAAACACAGGTGTAGCTCCGGACATTAACACTGGGTATGCATCATTAATGTGTGTCAGAGGACCAGTGTGGCCAATCAGTGTAGTATCTCCACTATTGCACTATTACTGCTGCACTCTTGTACATAAATAGAGTGGACCCATAATTAGTATTATGCACTAGTGTTACAGCTGTGTTCCTCCTTCTACGGCACCTCTGTTTAATGGGTCTGCTGGTCAGACGCTGCAGTGAAATCCGAGAACAGGCGGCCAGTGAGGTAAGACCCTTAAAGTGGTTTACAATACAGTCCTTCAATTAGTTCTCGATGGGTTGCACCTGTGGAAATATCATCGATGACCTAACTCAAACCAAGGCTGCATCCCAAACTGCATACTTTGTGCTACACACTGCAGTTAATATGAAATCCAAAAGTATGCATGTTTTTGGACATACTACAGAATTCAAGCTGCTGCACGCTAAGTTATTTCCACCCAAACTGATTGCATTAATAATAATAAAAACATACATGTGTTATAAACATGCTTGAAATTACTATTTGAGTTGCCTATTCATTGGGGTTGCTGGTCTAGGGTTGGAGATGTTATTAATAACATTTAAAAGTTTTGGTTAAGACGGTCGCATTTGCACAACATCATCTTCGCCATATTGGTTGTACATGCTGATTGCAGGAAGTAATGATAGGTTCAAGGCTATTATACACTACACTTCTGCAAGTACCAGATCTATGTTTGTGCAGTGCTCTGTTATCAAAACCACCCGATGATGTCCCCTGTTTGGTGAGCAGCACAAAGCCTCCACCACTGGGGGATTTGGGATAGCTGGATTTTTCACCAGTTATGGAGCTGTTATGGAGGTACTATTTCCAGGAGTAACACCCCTTTTAAATTGTTCTTTAACACGCACCAAGTTTATCTTGGTGTATTTATTCAAGTGTTGTTCAATGTTGTTGAATTAAGAATTACTGTCATCGACCTCATTGTTGATTCCTATTTTTATGTTTAACTAGGTTTAACTTTTAAAAACAACAGCTGCACTGTATAGATCCTTTTGGGATTTGTGTTGCTTTCATTTCCTGCTCAATCTGTTTATTTGTTGTAAGAAATGAAGGCACACTAAGTAGTGTCATGGATGGCTGTTTTTGTCCATGCTGAACTTACCTGAGCATTTTCAGGTTTTGTCTCATGTCTGCCTTAATGGGGAATCAAAAGTAAGACAAGTTGGACAAACATAAATCAATTCCACTTAGTTAATGTCATTATTTAATTTTAGCTGTATTCGATAAAAATGAGTTGGACTAACTCAATTCAATTATATCGCCAGATCCATCATCGTTCCGTAACAAACTGACTTTTGACAGGATTATAAGTCACTTTAAATGTTGTTATTTGCAGATAAATTACTTCAATCAACACCTTGGGATTGGGCTGGGGATAACCTCTTTGTGTTTAGTTCAATGTCACTTGGCTTCAGTGCCAGCAGAGAAGATACCATAACAAAGCACAGCCCCGGGCAACAGCTGACCTTTGGGGTTCCGGTCCCTTAATGTGTGCCTCTGTGTCGCAGCTGATAAAGCTGCAGCCTTCCCTCTGTCCCAAACTATAAAGCATTCTCCAAAGATGTTGGTAATGCCGAGTGAGGGACACAAATATCCCCCTCGATTCCACAGTCATAACCCCCTGCCTCCGACCATCGGTCCCTCTAATAGGTGTTTAGAGAGGCTTGGCTCGTGCCAAGGAGATCGACATTCTTCTGTTGATGTTGACCGAGCTGCCATTGCAGAAGAGAGAGAGAAAAAGACAACCTTGAGTGGGGGTAAAGTTCAACATTCAGTGGTTACAATGGCATTTGAGGGACATTTGCTAAAAAAATGTCTGGCAACAGCTTTAAGGTAGCAGAATACCATTGTTGTGGTTACCCGCCACAACAACGCAAGATAATGTATGTATGTATTTCATGAAAATGACACCACTATCATGTGTGATTGTGTGTGTGTGTCGACACAATCTGTGTCCAGCACAAAACTGGCAACGCGATCGATGCCATCAGGGGCAAACACAGCTGCTTTGATTGGACCACGGCCTTAATTGGCCGTGCCCTCGCCATCAGCAGCGTAAGTATCCTCCTTGCGTGTGCTAACTGTGCACACACAAGTGACACTGATTGGAGGTTTTTTTTTCTCCAATCAAAGACAGAATCACAGATACAAGCGCGGCCATGCCGCTATGATGGGCTGGGAAATGTTTAACGAGGACGAGGCCTGCTGCTCAACAGGCTATTTTGAGACCT
>OMKP01024514.1:0-13668 GCA_900302375.1 Bathygadus melanobranchus
CCCCTCTCTCTGAGAACATGTAGCATTATTGCACAGGGTTTGGCTAATTGCTGCTGTTGGCAGGTAGCAGGGGTCCCAGTGTCCCGGGTCCTGGGTGGAAGTGGTACATCCAGCATCCTAACTGACAGACACGGCCATGCATGGACTTTGGAAGAACAACAGCATTTTGGGAGTTTGCGTCATGAATGTATTCATGGGCACTTCTGGTAGTCTTGTCGCGTCTTCGGTTCTTATTAATGATGCAGATAGGATATCAATCGATTTTTTGATTTTGCTCCTGCGGTCGGGAGGATTATATATACAAAAGTCTTGTGGTTGTGGGCACTTATCTCTGTAGGAGGTGTGGTTTGTTTAGTGAGCCAGAGAAGCTTCTATAGTGTTTGTGTATGTATGGATGCGTGTGCGGACGGTTTCAGAGCTACGCACGCTATGCAAACATGCTTTGCTCACGCCAGTGCTATGTTATTTTGTCAAACGTATTCACACATTGAGAGCTAATCAAGCGCTCGGTTCACATGAGAGGGGGACAGAGAATGAAATGCCGTGGGCTAACTAAAGTAATGTATTTCCCAGATTATAATTTAGAAATGTGATGCACATTTTCCAATTACAGCACACATATATTGGCCTGAATCCGTGTTGCCATTAAATGTTTCATTTACTTCCAGGGGTTGGAAATGCTGGTTGCCTTTAGGTTATAACCTTCCTCTGCGGCTTTTAATGTTAAAAACAGTATTAGCTGTCTGGTTTTCCTATCCAGTGCCCTCTCGGCAGTATGTGTACAATCAATGAATAACTTTAATGAAGGCTTGCAAAGCCTATCATTTATTTTATTTTAAGTTATGAATGGCCGGTACATCTGAAATGCATGATTTACGAACGCAGACCAAGTGAAACTTAGCGTACATTCCAGAAGAAATCCTAAATCATACTGAATCATTGAATCACTTCCCACTTGACAACCCCACCCCCAATTTCACATCCTGGATGAATCAACGATTGTTTTTCTTCCACAGCCTGCACATTGAGAATCTCAAGTGAGAGGAATCTGTGAGTGAGAAAAACACTTTTTCTGGGTTTTTTTCTCCCAGCTTTATGTGTGTGATAATTTGCCGACATCCAGCAAGGTACAATAATTGGAAAGCAGGTTGAAGACAGCCACTGGCTGCGAACCCCAGGAGCTTGTCTGTGTAAGTGGAAGCATATGCTATCCTCTATATGATGTTGGCACAATGGTGTTCGTAAATCCGCTGTTTATCTGACTGGTGCTATACGATCCTGTACCAGGTGATGTCATTGGGTCCTATGGTGAATTTCAGTTTCTTTCAAGGTTTTCTTTGGATGTCCATAGTGTCATAAAAAGACTCCCTTTGAGCAAAACTAATGTTTGATTAACAGTATGTTATTATTTGGGTAAATAATGAAAGATACATACACACACACACGCACTTTGAACTAAATCTGGCGTTTTCACTGTGGATATGAAGAGCAACACCTTCTCCAACTGCCAGTAATTGCAGGAATTTGTCCTATTACTGGGCATTCCTAACACCTTCATACCCCTCACTAGTCTGTGGACAGGCCCTAGACCAGCGTTACCCAACCAGTAGTCTGAACCAGTGGTACGTGTAACATTTTAACAATAGCATAAAGAAATTGACTAACAATTAGGAATAAATAACCACAGTTGTGTTGCTGTAGAAAAGCTAATCATAGCAAATACATGTCAGCATTTATTTGTTGAATAGTTTAATAAATATACTACTATTCGTACTATTCATTCAACTAGTTCATATGCAACTCTTGAGACATAAAAAACTACGGTAAAAGATCAGAAAAGCCCTGTGGGGGCCACTTCTGCACATCATGTTCCTTGGGCTAGAGCACTCAGACAAGGCTGGGAAGCTCTACACTGCAGGATGTGAACACTAGCGCCAGTGACTTATAACCCAGCTTTGCTTTTCTCTCTCTTTAGAGAGAGAGAGAGAGAGAGAGGGTAACAAGAGGCTGGTGTATTTGAAAGAGTTCAGTGCTCGGGAGAGACTCCTCCTTGAGACTTCAAATCAAAGGGACGACAAGACACTCCAAGAAGTGTCAACAACTCTTGTGACGTTAACAACTCTTCCTTCTGGGGTCCTACGCTGTAGCATAATGGGCATTACAACAGTGAGCACACACACACACGCACAGTTGTGTGCACACACACGCACATTCACACATACACACACACACATAGTTCTATGACACACAGTTGTGCACACCTTAAAGACCTTAAACAAGACCTTTGCTAGTCTGCTGGCTACAGTATACCACTCACTTGTTTCACCCAGTCTTGGAGTCCTCGTCTCTTCGATGTGCGTACGTTATGTTGAGAACGAGAGATCCGTTGTGACACATTAGGCTTTCACAGCCATCTGTTTCGGTCTGTCTATGTATTTTGTGATTACAGATCGTGAGCTAGTTAGCATAGCATCTCCCCGTGCAGGTGACAAAGTGGCCTTATATATATATATATATATATACACAGATTCTTACTTTTAACAAGAGTATATCTCTGCACAACTTTGTATCTGTGATAAATGTCTCAAATTTCTTTTTTCAAATGTAATATACATAAAGGGTAGTCACATGACAATTTTGAAACGGCTTGTAATGGCTAATCAAAATGGCTAATCAAAATGGCAATAGAGACCATCTGTGCAGAAGCTGTTATGTCTGAAGTGTTTGTCCATTGTATTGTGGGCCCTTGCTCCAAACACTGCATTCATTGGTATTTCCTCAGCCATTTGGATTTCTAAAAACAGGTTCCGCGACCTCTCCGAGGCAGCCACAATAACATCAACAAACAAACAAAGGAGAGAGGGACAACATACGGAATTAATCAAAAATAAGTATTCATTCAGACCTGCAATAACGCCCCGTCTACCAACTCTGCCCACTCTCACTCTCACTCTCACTCTCCTGTCTCTCGTCAGTCACGGCAATCTCATGAATGTATGATGGTGCTCCAGACAGTTCTGACGCCTTCACAGACGGACCCTCAAGTCCAGTAGCCCCTGGCACTGCTTCCTAATATACATACACACGTACGCGTTATCATAATTAGATAGAAATATAATGGAAAAACTATCACTGTCTTTGTCGAAACATTCTTGTGGAGAGCTGCCTCACCCTCTCTCTCCCAGATGGAGTGGAACAAATGTGTGTGTATTTATTATTATTTATTTTAACGTAGCAGAAATACCTTAAAACTTGTTCTAGCGTCAATCATAAGGCTAGAGAGGAGGTAGGGCATTAAGAGCAGATTTGCAATAACAATACTGTATTTTGGATACAGAGTGCTACACATAGGAACTTGTCCATTGGACAAGCGAGGGATCATTGAAAAGCATTGCATTGCATATGGATAAAATATCCCAGGGGCCAGACTCAAAAGTTACCGAATCGGCAATGAACTATACAATCCTACTAAGTGTCTTGGAAGGAGGGATTCATAAATAGATGTCTATCCGATAAGAACATCTGGACCCAGGTGTTTTAAAGGGGGTTTAATAACTAGAATGTAGTGGAGTTCCAAAGCGAACCCAGAGCGTCTGAACGCAATATGAGCCAATAGGGCCCTGGGAGGATTGACATGGTCCCCTTAGAAGAGACAAATGGAAGAGCAGATGTTATGTGAAGCTCAGCTCTAATTAATTCAACTTCTTCGCAAGTCATATGGCACAAGGAAAGAGCTATAGCCGAGATGAGTTGTTATATGAAAAATGCTAAATGTTTCTACTGTTTTAAACGGGCACAGTACAAACTCTTACAAACATTCAACTAACATGTCCAAAACACATCTGGAAGTGACTATATTTGCAGGGATAAAAATGTGCTAACAATAAATGATCGTAAGCACTGAATATATATGTTAACTAACGTCGCTACATCCTTAGTTGAAGATAAGCCCCACGCAGGCTAGCCAGGTGAACTGTGAAATGTATTGCGATATAAACATCGTGCGACAACCATTTAAACGGCTGAGAGCACAACATCATATTCATTCAAAGTGCCACTTTACCAGTTTTACACATTTTCCATGGCGTACGAATGACTTCAAAATGAGCTCGCAGCGTTCTATGATACACCCATGGCTGAGCGTCATTAGTGGCGTTATTTACAACAAGTATACGACACGGTCTTACTCACAACAAGCACGGGTGGCGTAAATGATCGCTAGCCGCGCTGTTTCAATGTTGCGTTGTAAATCAAAAAGGCCGGAGTGGATCACAAATCATTGGTCAATTGATCTCGGGCGCAGCCAGTGTAATTAGAGATAGGAAGTTAAGGAGAGGAAGTGATTTTCGATTGTTATGTTTGTATGCAATGCTGTTGCGTTGGCATCAGAGACAAACAAGAAAACATATACTGAATCCATGGCAGAGGCATTAGTGGGGTTAATAGTTTTGGGCTGTCTACCCTTGTGGCTTATTGGGTGTTCCTCCTTCCAGCTGAAAAGCAAGTCTACTGGTTTCGATCCCCAATGTCTGCAGCCTACCTGTAGGCATCCTTAGAGCTCCTTAATGATATGTATCTGAATCCACTGTAAGTCGCTTTGGATGAAGGTGTCTGCTAACTACAAATAGCATCGTAGTAACTAAATGTAGATACCATTTACTCATGAAATTGTCTCAGCGGTTCATAAACCATGGATCGGGACCCGGAATGGGTCGCAATCCAGGTGGAGGTGGTTCACGGCCTGACCATTACATAACAAAGGGATCACCGTTTCCAGTAGGGCGCTCGGTGCTCTGAGTTGGGTCCCATGTTTAAGATCCCCTGGTCTACATCATTTGGATATAATTCTGTCATAGTAGGCTACATAATAGGACATAATTGTATAACCAACCTTCACTTTATTCTTACAGTCTCTTGGAAGTCTACACCCACGAAAAACACAGTTTGCTGGCATGGAAAGAGAACAGAAAACGGTTAAATTAGGATTCAATGGTTTTCTATTTGTTCGGTTCCTCTCACTGCTGTGCCAACTGCTGACTGTTAAAGGTTGTGATAATGGTTCCATTGTTTAGCGATTTTATTTAGTTTATGTTTTTTGTGTTTTTTTCCAAGTGCTCATGTTTGTGTAAAGTGAAGACAACACAGATAATAACAGTTAAGGGGTAATAGTGCTTAGCATTGTGTAGCATCTTATCCTAGCTGTCATGCTGTTTGCCAGCTAGGTGTCAACCTAGCAATTATGAAACTTGTTCTATTAATCCAGCAATCATGAGTGCTTGTTCTATTCAGATCTTACCATCAGCGATATATTGTTGTTTCACTCTGTTTTGACAAATGTACTTATTATCAACTTACTTATTATCTAGTCTCTTTGGACAAAAGCATCTGCTAAATGCTGTGAATGTGAATGTAAACGGGTGTCCTAGACTAAGATTTTGCACGGTCGAATCTGATTTGTCAGGCCAGACCCATCGTCGACTGATTGTTGAATCATATATCCTGTATTTTTTAATACATGCGGCTTAATGATTTCTAATTTTGTGTGACTGTTGCATGGTTTAAATGCTTGAAAACAATCAATTGGCTTTTCGTTTTTTCCCTCAGCCGTGAACACGCGAGGCTAAAGGACCGACCACAAACTACAAACAAATTAACGTTTCACAATATGATGACGATCGTTGTGCATCCTTTCATCTGCATTCAATTTGAAAAATGTAGTCTACTTTTAGCCTAATATACTATAATATAGGCTAATATAATATACTGAAATGAATACATCTATGAAATCAAAGCTCCATTCTGTCTGATTACCCCCCATCAATGAAGAGAATGTAGAAGAGTTTGACTGATTAAACGTACACAAATATATAAATATATATACATCAAATATACCCTACTTGTAAATTGTGCGTTTCAGTGTATAGATCAAATGTAGCACCATTCAATTTAGCATTACAGCGAAAACGCACGACAGAGTACAGAGAGAATCATTTTCACCAGCGCGAGTGCTATGCTGACACAGTTTGCAGTTCTTTGGATCATCTTTAATGGTTTCGAAATGCTGCCAATCCCCCACGAATTTTTTTTTATAACTTATAGGCTTTTTCTTCTCGAAGCCAAGCGATGCTGTGGTAGCACTCGTTTAGCACCCCCATCCTCCCAAAGGAATGCCTCACTGTTACACACACCCAACATGACGATTCGCCTATTAAAGACGACGTCAACGAAACGTCTTTCTAGCGAAGATTCAACGCGTCGCAGATTTGACGGCACCCTTAATAATAGCCTAGCCTAGTAGGCTAGGGCGCCTGACTCCCGATCCGAGAGCTTCTGGGTTTGAACCGCTGTGTCCGCAGTCAGCGTCCTTGAGCAAGATAGCTCTTAATCCCGACCTGCTCAGAAATGACATGTATAAAACGGCGTACCTGCACGTCACTGTGGATGAACGCCTCGGCCAAATACCTAACGAGATAACAACGTACAGTGACGATGTATCTCAAAGTCACGGCCACACTGTTCCAAAAGGTTTAGCGTCTCTAATGGTGCCCGTGTTCGGCCATGCCCTCACACCGCTGTGCGGTCCCTGTGTATCGTCCATCCCTCACTTCTCAGCATGTGACACATCTCTCTGCGTCTCTCTCCTTTGATTTATCCCCTCGGTGATTATAAACGTGTCACTTTTTGAAGACGATAAATGAAAGATTGAGATTAATCTCATCCCTAATTGATTCAGAGTAACGGTTGAGTCTGTCATCGTGCGCATGGCGAATGCGACATTAATGGTTTCCCCTGCCACTGCCTGTATCTGGAGGTTTCAGTCCGTCGTCCCCTGTGCCAGCCTGTGATCTCTTTTACTGCTTTTTCTCTTGCTTTACCCCCACCCTCTCCCTGCCTCTCTCTCCCTGCCTCTCTCTCTCTGCCTCTCTCTCTCTGTGTCTCTCTCTCCCATTCTCTCATGTTTTTGTCTCTAAGGATGGCTTAGATACATATTCCTACCCTGACTATAGTGATGAACCCCAGATAACTCTGATACTCCTTCCTACCCTGACTATAGCGATGGGCCCCAGAAAACCTTGATACTCCTTCCTTCCCTGACAATAGCGAGGGGCCCCTCATATCCTGGTGATAGTGAGATACCTAAAAGAAGAGCTTGTTTCAGGTTCTCTCCTTCCTTTCCCCAATTCCCCTCGGCGTGAATAAAGTACTCTGACTCTGGTTCTGGTTCTGGTGAGAGGCTGCACATAACTTTGACATCCCCCCCGGTGACGGTCGAGGGGCCCGCCGCGGTGCCACAGCAGCAGTGGGGCTCAGCCACGACGCTCGGCGGCCCTGCCCTCCTCCTCCTCCTCCTCCTCCTCCTCCTCCCTTCTCTCCATCTGCGCTCATCCAAAATGCATGAGGAGTGGTAAAGCTCAAACGCACGGCGTCGGCTCCATTCACCGTTTAGCGTTCTTTCACCGAATAATAAATACATGGGAAGGACCTGCCAGGGGCAGAGCCATCGCTGTAAACAAGTGGGAGGAGAGGCTCCAGGATGACGTCATAGCACAGGGGGAATCTTTATTCAAACGGGGGGAATCTTTATTCAAACAGGGGAATGACAATTAGTGGAAAGAAAAACAGAGGTATGTTTCTTCTGCATGTTTTTCATTTTTGTTACTATTTATTTCATCACCCCCTACGGAATATGAATTTCTTTTGATTGTGTCATACTTAACGTGCACGTTGTTATTTTATTTATATGTATGAAATAATTAACACGTACATTTAATTTGAACGTGTTCCTACTTTTTGGTTTAAAGTTGGACAAAGTTCGCCTGGGAACCCAGCAAATCTGCGCGCTCTTGTTGTATCCCCCACTCCAGCCGACCAATCACAACCGTGTATCTCAGGGGCAGATTGTACAGGGGACAGTTGAGGCATCCAAGATGGCTGCCGCTGACGTGTAACGTCTGGTCTGTTGAATCTTTTTTGAGCAGAAAAACGTGGAGGATTTGGTAAATGTTTAATTTTCCTACGCGCTACATCACATGTTCCATTGCTGTGATTGGTTGTAGGTGGACAGCGGTGGCTGTGACGGTTGTGGCGGTGACGGTTGTCTGGCAACCGAAAGGTTGCAGGTTCGATCCCCGGCTCCTCCTCACCAAGTGTTGAGGTGTCCCTGAGCAAGACATCTAACCCCAACTGCTCCTGCCGACCTGGCTGTTGCCTTGCATGGTGGACACCACCGTCGGTGTATGAATGTGTGTATGAATGTGTGTATAAATGGGTGAATGTGAGGCAATATTGTAAAGCGCTTTGGATAAAAGTGCTTTACAAATGCAATCCATTCACCGTTTGTAGGTCTGACCAACCAGGCGACCATTGATAACGCTTTAGAAAATTAACTGAGTTTCCAGACTAATTCACATTTGCAAATTGGTCTGGCGATGTCTGGCTAGTACAAAGTGGTACACAAATGCAAATATCGGCAAATTGCACTCCATTCTGTACCCAGATCGTAAAAACCCAGCATGAAGTCGTTTTCCACTCCTACAATAACGACACGGTACTCACAAGTACCGCAAGGAGGCGAAGCCCCCTGCTACATGTAGCCTGGGAATAGAGTTTTACATTTTCATCCCCCTTCACAAACAGAGAACTCAAATGTCCAACAACAAGAAAAGGTCTCTGTAAAAAAGCCCCCCTGTCTCCTTGTGCATGCTTGACTGCCTACGTACATCCCCTCATGTCAGACCTCTCCCTCCTGCGTTGCCCCAGCTGGCTGCTGCCGCCTGTAGAGGGCCTGTATTCAAACCCAGACACCCCGGGGTGGTGCGCTTCAAGGCCTGCGTGAGGGGAATACCCCCCCAGGTCATGTTGTCTCTATCCCTCTTCATCTTTAGCTCTCTCTATCTCTATCTGTATCTCAGTCTCTGGCTCTCTCAACCTCTCAATCTCACTGTCACTTGCTCTGCTATCCATCAGCCTTGCTCGCCCGCCCAAACCAGGCGGTGCTGTCCTGCCGTCTGCTTCATGAGGGGGGGGGGGAGGACTGTCAGTCGTACAATTAGAAGGAGAGTCGCAGTGTGGAGAGAGAGCAATAGATGAAAGATGAAAGGTGTAATTGTTAAATATTTATTGAAGTTTTTGTTGTGTAAGCGTGAGGAGCGATTGCTTCCGAAATGAGTTGACATCGGAGAGAGACGACGCCTGACAGCGCGTGAGTCAGTCCGTCGGAACACGTCCGCAGGGCGAACGATGAATAATGAAACACTACACAATAAAACATGGTATGTTTTCTCTGCATTATTTAGCGGCATGTCTCGTCAACACGGAACCTGTGAAGGAAAATTAAGAGAAACGAAGATCCGGACGTTGTGGATTCATATTCTACCTGGCGAAGGTGGATCTGTTCCTCAAATAAAGACAACATCGACAACAAACCAGCCATCCATCAGTCAATCAATCGATTGGCAAACAGAATTCTACTCTTCTGAATCTCTGCCAACCCTAACAAAATAATTGTTATTCAATGAGCATGGTTTAATAAAGTGCAATATGCACTGTGCTGTGTTCATCTGCACATATTTCATATTTGATCATTTTTGTTCTTGCCGACTGCTTGATGCATGATTGACCTATAATTCCCTTAGTATCAAATTGCTTCTATCATCATCAGCTCATCTAATTAAATTCTATATATTGAATTAGAATCCAATCTGGTCTGACCAAACTAACAAAAATGAATCCAATTTGCAATTTTTATACTTCCACCAGGAATGCTGTTCCCTTCTGTCAAGTAAACATGGGAGTCCCACCACATGAATAACTCTGCTTTATCTTTTATTTTGAAAAGGTCAGGGGAGGGGGGGACCAGACCAGAGCCAGGCCCTTGGCAGGGCTGAGCTTCCCTGCAGGCGCCAGAGGAGTCTCTCGCTTGAGTCTGACAAATCTCCAGACAGATGGCTGACTGGTGGATCATTCCCCCCTCCTTCTATTACAGAGGTGTTCCTCCTGGCCCAGGTGTCAAAAAGAAACAGACTTCTACATGGAGAACTATATTCCAGTAGCGTTTTGGGTTAGGGCTAACCTTAGGGCTTTGGGGTTTTGCGAGGTGGTGGTCATTAAGAAGTGAGGTAATATATATTTTCAAGGTTTGTTTATTACTATAAACGACCAGAATCCAACAATGAAAATCAAACACGGGTGACCTATTGATTTGGCACACAAGTAAATGGTAAATGGATTGCATTTATATAGCGCCTTTATCCAAAGCACTTTACATTGCCTCACATTCACCCATTCATACACACATTCATACAGCAGTTAGGGTTAGGCGTCTTGCTCAGGGACACCTCGGCACTAGCTGGGGGGGGGGGGGGGGGGGTCGAACCAGCAACCTTCCGGTTTCCAGACAACCGCTCTGCCTCCTGAGCTACTGCCGCCCAAGTGATGGAGATGGGATGTATTGTAATGCAGTGGAGGGCTGCATGTTGCCTGGCTTTATTAATAACGCAAGCAGAGAAACATCTGGCCTTGTTTCTGACAAGGCCAGCCAAGATACAGACAGCTGCTAAATGAGATCAACCTGCCCTTAGAACACAAATAACACAATATAATAATAATATACAACATAATATAACATGAAGAAATATGTCATATATACAATCATATCAAATATACATATATAAATACAACATTTGGGGAGGAGGGGTAAATAGTGTACAAAATAGAGAGTGAGAGAGGGAGGGTGAGAGGGAGAGAGTTTGTGTGTGTGTGTATGTGCATGGGAGAGAAGCACAGGAAGAGAGAGTAGGAGAGTGAGATAGAGAGGGAGTGTGTGTGTGTGTGTGAGAGAGAGAGGCACACACACACAGAGAGTGAGAGAGGGAGAGTGAGATAGAGAGAGAATCATACAAAATCCCACACAGAAATGTAGTATTAGGGGTTTATGGAGATTTCTTTTGCACAAGAATTTGCTGAGCTGAGAACATGATGGATGTGTGGTGGTTTGTGATCGCAATCATTCGCATATTTGTGTGTGTGCGTGCGTGCGCGTGTGTGTGTGTGTGTGTGTGCATACGTGCGTGTGTGTGTGTGTGTGTGTGCATGCATGCATGTGTGTGTAGAGCAAAGGAAAACTCAAGCCACAGGAAAGTGTGGCAGGGGAAGTTTAGGCATCTCATCTGTCTCTGGAAAAATGAATCTAAATGTTTTAAAACCATGGGTTAAAAGTTAAACATTATCTTCGTCTTCGTCTGTTGCCCGCGCGAGGATGACTAACTGGACGTGTTCTGTGTGTCTGTGTTGCACAGGTATCATCATCATAATTATTGCTCGGTACACAGAGGAGACTTCTCATTGTATCATAATCATTCTACCCAGGTGCCTTTTCACAGATATCCATTATGCATGATGAGAAAGAAAAACTCCTCGAGTTACTTCTCCTAAGTTTTTATTAAAACTTCAGCCGGCCGCGTGTGTGTCTGCGCGTGTGTGTGTGTGTGTGTGTGTGTGTGTGTGTGTGTGTGTGTGAGCGTGCCTGTGTGGCGGTAGAACTATTAAATATTAATTTCAATGAAAGTTATACGGTGTAACATGAATGAATGGTATAGGCCTGTGTTTAAATAAAGATGTATAGAATCAAGGCCAGGGGACCTAGGAAATGCTAATATCTGAATCTCATCAAAAACGAATTAAAAATAGCCAAAGAATCTCCTTTGAAGCCTCCTTTCTATCTGTAACAGGGTTTTGCCTTAACCCTAACCCAACTATATGAATTACTGTGTTATTATTACTATTATGCTCATAATAATAGTAGAATAATGATAACGATGTCCATAATAATACTTTTAATTATAATTTCATTTAATTAATTAGAATAATTGGCATATGACATTATAAAGTTAAAATTCGAGAAGAATTAGTAACTAAGTGTGTCACATTAAAATAGGTACACAACACCAATAAAAAGTAAGTTAGTTACATGTTACAACTACAACTTGAACTTGGCTCCTTCAATTTGAGAGAAGTGGGCCTGGGAAGTCCTTGAAAAGTCCTTGCATTTGATGTTTAACAAGGTGTGGGAGTGCTGCACCAACACGTTCAACCTTGGTATCTCTGACAGTTTGAATGGCACCTGCTAAACCATCCTAGGTGTTGAATATCTTTCTGTGAGCGTATTTGTGAATGTATCTAGAGAAGAGCAACATCGTACCCTGGCATGACTTCTTTGTACACAGGGACAGCACTTATCCGTTGTTTGTTGTTAGAGATTTCATCCGCAAGAGTTCTCCAGGTGAACTGTCAGCTTTAAGCCAAACAAGTGAGTTCTACCAAGGCCTGGTCAGATCATCTGTTGATGTAGCTCATATAACACTGTGGTGTCAATTTTTAAAGGTGCTATATGTAGTAAATCATAAAATGACCATGTTATGGAATCAGAGATTAAGGAAACATGCTAAGTCTAAATACTGGCTTCTCCAACAGCAATGCTACAGCCAGTATGTTCTCTATGTTTGAAATTTCCATTCCGGGGTGGAATGTCCGTTTTTGTTTTGGTCTGTGATTCACTATTCTGAGAGTTGACTCCGCCCACTGCCCATTTCGACACCCTGGGTTGCCAGATATGAAATGTTACACTGTTGCACTCTTGTTCGTTCAGGGTCCTCAACCTGGCAATACGAGTGAGCTTTGAGTCTGGGGAGCAGGGGGCGGACGGAGACAACTCTCTCCAATGTTGTGAATTTGGACTGCAGTACCCATTTTATACACTTGGGGTCATTATTACATATAGCACCTTTAAAACACAACGGTACTCTACATGTATAAGTCTCCTCTGGATGTTATTTTGGGGCCTGGCCGTTGCAGATGCCATCGCTGTCTGGTCTCAGGGGTGTGTGTGTGTGTGTGTGTGTGTGTGTGTGTGTGTTTGATGACCTGTTTGAAACTACACCGGAGCAATCTCCTCACAGAGAGGGTCAACATCACGCACACACACACACACACACACAAACACAAACACACACACACACTTCTGTAAAGCCGATAGGTAGGTCGGTATGTGTGTGTGTGTGTGTGTGCATGCACATGCATGTGTGCATGCACATGCATGTGTGTGTGCGTGCGTGTGTGTGTGTGTGCGTGCGTGTGCGCATGTGTGTGTGTGTGTGTGCAGTGTAGAGACTAGCAGTAAAAAGTGGGCTAATGTGATGCTGTGTTGTCTCACAGCTGACAGGGATGTGGCCTCGCTACTGAGCACCTGTTAAACGACGGTGTTCAAACAAACTTTATTTAAACAAAGACCCAGGCTCTCTAAATCAGGGCTGGGACCTGAAGGCATGAATGCCTTTTTTGTGCTTATTTCACGAATGCTTTCAGCAATATAGGACCCAATGGAGGTCGATATTTCAAATGCGATACAAATAACTTCCGTTTTCTGCAACAATGGATTTAAATTGACCAAAAGAGTGTTTTGTGTGTGTCCCGTGTGTGTCTGTGTGTGTGAGTGCGCGCGCGTGTCTGTGTGTTCGGTTCGTGTGCGTAGGTTCATTGTTGCAGTGTTTGCTTTGAGAATTGAATTGACAAATGATGCG
The DNA here is from genome assembly GCA_900302375.1 of Bathygadus melanobranchus. Classification (NCBI taxonomy): domain Eukaryota; kingdom Metazoa; phylum Chordata; class Actinopteri; order Gadiformes; family Macrouridae; genus Bathygadus; species Bathygadus melanobranchus. The sequence continues at coordinate 13,578 of OMKP01024514.1, forward strand.
TGCATGTGTGCGCGTGTGTGTGCATTTCAAACGTGTATTTTCACACACTCACTCCTAGTCGCTGCAGTGCTAATAGCAGCAGCACAGCAGT
>OMKP01024517.1:0-10309 GCA_900302375.1 Bathygadus melanobranchus
TCACTCATGTGCTTGCCAAACCATTCGTTCTTTTAGGTGCTATAGCAGCGGAGACGCTTTTTTGTCGCTGTATAGATATATATATATGTCGTCACGGCGACAATGGGGAAGGCCGTCGTCAGACAAAACTTCGGCCGTGCGGATTCGATGCGTCAGGGGCGAACTCAAGTGGGCGGGGAAGCGACAGAAGCCAGCGCATGGCAGGCAGGACAACACAAACACAGAGGAGAAGCGGAGGGTTCTTGTTCTTGTTGGGAAAGAACAGGCGAGTCCTGCGCTCTCCACCTCCACCCAGGCATAGCTGGGTGGAGTTTTCAGTTTGCTGAAAACTTCTTCCAGTGTTTGACCCACTTAAGTCTACTTACTTAAAAGAAAAACCTGATCTACGGTGTGTACTTTATATCTTAAGTGTGCTTCTCCAGAGACACTCTTAATAAGTCTGTGAATTTGGCACAAGCTCTGCACGGTATAGAAAAACCATGGGGAAAACAGTGTGTGTGTGTGTGTGTGTTGGGATGTCTGTCACACACACACACACACACACACACACACACACAAGGCTTATGTACCACAGCGCACATAGATGGCTTAAGAATCGAAATAAGGACTCAAAATGTGCAACAGAAAATGTGTTAAGAGTGCTTCTAATCCATCCTCGTTTAATCACATACACCTTCTAGAAGCCTCACTGGGTTCTCCACCTCCACCACCACACTCATGCACCACATCCAAACAAGGTGAAGACTGAACCAAAATAGGGTCAAAAGTATTGTAGCAGTGCGTCACCATATCTGAGGGTGTGGAAACATTTGTGTGTATGAATACATTGAAGCGTGTGAATGTGTAACAACATTTGGAACCATTGAATTCAAATGTTTGAACGTGTCGAAAAATATCGGAACAAAGAGATGTCATTTTTTAAATCCGTTAGGAGATCTGTAGCTGTGGCTAACATTTTGTGAATAAATGAAAGACATTTGCACAAATAATTTGCAATGAATGAGATTTGCACAGTTTTATGTCTATCTGTTTGTGGGTGAAAAGGTTCACACACAGCTACAAATCAATTCTTAATTTCACGCTTTTTCCAGCGTTCTGCCAAGGGTTAGATCGCCTGTGGCCCTGACACTTGAATAAAACCTTTAATCAATCAAATCAGATAAACTGCTGATAAATAGACTAACATTTACTGGAATAACTCTGGAGGCCAACACATTGAAATATGAGTCTACAGGAGATGGAAAATCATGTTGAGCTCCTGAATCTAATGTTATTAGGTGAGTGGCTAGCTGTGTGTTTTTAGCTAGGATATTCTTCCCGGGGATGGTTTGCAGAAACGGCTAGATTGGCGATAACCTATTGGTGGTGCCCAGGGCGATAACCTATTGGTGGTGCCCAGGGCGATAACCTATCGGTGGTGCCCAGGGCCGGCTAGCAGCCTCTGTCTGAATCGCCGGAAGCTTCAGCAGAAAAACACGGTGTGAGCGAAAACAAAGCACAACAGCAAACACAATGGCATCGGAGCGGCATATTGTTTTGCATCTCAAACATGTAAATACACAGCCACAGTCACAGACACACTTGACCCTATTTCGATTCCATAACAGACCCCCGACGCTACCCAAGGGCTCCTCACCAAAACTGCTGAGCATGAGAACGCCTGCTCAGCAACAGCCCCCGCCCCCCCGCGAACTCCATTCACCTTGGATAGCCGCTGCTGCGGCTACGCCACAGAGCCATAGGCGCTGCGGGGCTAGCGCCGGGGGTTTCAATAGAAGCCCAGAATACTGTAATTACGCTGAGCGCGCGGATGCGATCGCTTGACGTCACGTTTGCGATTCAAACGCCACTCGCGAACGCAAATAGATTTTGTATTATCGTGCTTCAGCGCCAATGGAGAATTAAAACACGGTTACGCCGGCGGAGCCACGTGTAGCTTTCTGAACTGAAAACATATCAGCAGGAAACAATGATAAGGATGTAGTCCTAAGCCAGAGAAGAACAGAGAATAGATGCTTATTACACACTAATAAGTAACAGTGAATCTGTAGTAAGGCTGGTGTTATTTGTTCATGTTGTGAACACCTATAATTAGTGGCCTAATTGTGTTCTTTCTGTGTTCTTTCCTTTTGCCAGTTCTCGTCCAAAACAGCTCTAAGTTACTGGTTATAGGACTTATCCAGCGATATGAATCTACCAGATGGGGCTAATGCAGTAATCCCAGCTCAAACACTTGATCTGTAGTTCATTTAAGAAAACTGGTGACATTCCAGTTCAATATATCATCATATAAAAAACCTCTTTAGCCATATTAACTATATTACAAATCAAGCACTGAATAGAGGAGACGTGATATACATTGTGTTTTTCGCTATAAGCACTCCAGTTTCCAGCTTCTCAAGGTCCACGGTCCACCGGCAGTAAATGTGTATTTCTAAGGCGGCCCATAGCATGAGCTCACTATCAAATCACAATATGCTTTTACACTAACCACTTTTTATCTGGATTTTTATTTTTTTTATTGGTGGCAGACCCCACTTTCTCATGGCTTTGAGCAGACTTGGCGAGGCCGGCCCCCTAAGACACGTTGACTCATTTAGCCTGGCTTGAAAAGCGCAGAGCTATTGAATCTGGCAACGTGCCACCCAATACATCCAGTATTAGTCATAAATTGCGGCAAATTTCCCTTTTACTTTTATTTTACCGCAGTCTGCCACTCAGGCTTTAAAATTCATCAATTAAAACAAAACAACCAAAGTATTATACACAACAGAGTAAACAAAAATGAACCAAAATCTAAAATATGCCTGGTCTTTTTATCCAATAATAACAGTCCGGTAAAAGTCCCACTTCTACCCACAACATTTGCACTCATTTTTGTACTGAATTAATTATGATTGCTGGTAATTCTCCTCCTACACCATCATTGTGTCATGTTCTTTTTTCCTTTGCTTTCGTCCTCCCGGTGTAATTGGTGTGTTGCCATGGCGAACCCCATCATCCCGTGGCCTTACCGTTGACGGTGAGAGACACCTCCTTCTCGCCGGCGCCCACCCGGGGGACCACCGCTCGGCACAGATACTTCCCAGCATCCTCCTGTTTCACCGCTTTCAGTGTCAGAGTGTTCTTGTTGCTGAGCACCTGTGTGTGAGAGAGTGTGTATGTGTGTGTGTGTGTGTGTGTGTGTGTGTTAGAGAGTGTGTGTGTGTGTGTGTGTGAGAGAGAGTGTGTGTGCGTGTGTGTGAGAGAGAGAGGGAGAGAGAGAGAGTGTGTGTATATATATATATGTGTGTGAGTGTGTATGTGTGTGTATATGTGTGTGTATACATATGTGTGTGTGTGTGTGAGAATGAGAGAGAGAGAGAGAGCGAGAGAGAGACAGAGAGAGAGAGAGTGTGTGTGTATATATATATGTGTGTGAGTGTGTATGTGTATGTATATGTGTTGTATACATGTGTGTGTGTGTGTGTGTGTGTGCGTGATGGGGGGGGAAGCCATTTTAAACAGTAAAGGTCAGACCAGACCCACCAGTCCCATCCATCTTGTCGTTGGCGAGACAACAATGAAACTGCCCGACCAAAAAAAGGACAGAATGTCAAGTAAAGGTGGGTCTGTCGGTGACGATGTAGTCATTTTTAGTCATTTTCCATCGTATACGTTCTTACAAACATATTCACCTGTTGAGGGGATAACTTATAAAGACTTTGTCGTATTTTTATTGTGTTTTTCAATGATTTCAATGAGAATTTAAAAAAAAGTATGTTTCTATTCCCTCAGTGTTTCTGTAAATGCATTCAACATATTGGCTCGACTTTTTGTGGAATTACTGTTTGCTTGTACTCGGTTGGATTTATACTGTTTTCTCCTGTGTATTTCACCCCATCACTCTCACTTGTGGTACCTGTATTTATACACCACAAATGGCCCTATCCTACATTACGATGACAGCAGCAGCTTCTCTCTCTCTCTCTATCTCTCTCTCTCTCAATGGCTTTGGAACGATGAAGACGTACCACTCCAGAGCCTCTCTTCATCCACACGATGGTCAGAGAGGGGTTCCCCGTCCACGCGCAGTTGAAGATGGCGTCCGACCCGAGGTCCACCTGGAGGGACTGCGGCTCTGCTGCCATTCTGGGGCCAACTTCAATCGTGAACACATTCAATCAATTAAAAGCTGCACTAAGTGACTTCTCTACTGCAGTTCTTTCAACCGTTAAAACTAATATTTGTACTCGAAAGTTTCTCAAGAATAAGAAGCGCCCATCCACGGGTCAATCCATCCAGGGATTTTTTCTCTAAAAATAATTTTATTCTAGTTCACTTTTGCCCACCATAACGTGCAGACAATTATATAGCTATAATGGGAAAACGTGCAGTGCAGGTTTAAATAAGTCCGAAATGAAAACGCACAAGAATAACAATTATCGTGACCTTTACAATGATATGACTTGAACAGACAGAATAATAAGGGGGCAGGATTGAGCGTTCGGTTCTCCAGCCATAAGGTTTGGGTTCAAACCCCAATGTCAGTAATAGTCGAGCCGGGTCTCAAGGTAGGGGATCGCTTTGGATAAAAGCGTCTGCTTAATGGATGAATAGTGAATCATAACTTCGATAGATAGATAGAATGATCCTGTGATGGACATTTTTAACATGAGTTTTTATTAATATTTGTTTTTTACTTTTGTATATTGCCAGTATAGTGTCTTTGAGTGTCTGGAAACTCTCTCTACACCTGCATCCTGGTGGAGGAGGGTCGCTGCCTGACAACGCACAGAAAAATCACTTCTGGGTCCCGAGATGAAGAGGTTGAGGAACCCCTGCTCTACAGTGTCGGTGTGCGGATGCTCGGGTGGAAGAGGAGCGTGGCTTACAGTACACGTCCACGTTTCTGCTGATGTTGGTGTTTCCCAGGGCGTTGGTCACCTCACAGGACACCGACTCGGTGAAGAAGGAGTGGTCCACCACCACCTCGTAGCTGTCGCCAGTCACCTCTGGGATCACGTGACTGCCCTTGGCCCATCTGTGGAAAAGAAACAACACATCACGTTTTTAGCATCGCATTTATTTGTATCGAACCTTTATTAATCCAGGTAGAACACATTGAGATTTAACATCTCAATGCAGCACTGGGCGAAATACAGCAAAAGAACATACAATAGAACAGAACAATAGAACTGTTCCTGGGTTCAGAGCAGAACAAAAAGAGTGTAAAGACCTCAGTAAAATGTGGTCCTTTCAGGAGGTTTTAGCTTGCTCTGTTTTTTTTAGAAAAAAGAAGATGTACTTAAGATCATAAAAGATCAGATACCACTTTAAATTGTGTGTGGGGGGAGATCTGTGTTATTGTCATTCAATCGTGTCATATTTTAAAGCATAATAACGCCATTAATCTTTGATCTTAACGCGTATGGTTTTAATACCGTTCACTCATTTGGTTTTATGGCAGGATCATAAAAAATACAGTAGAGCGTAGTTGACATCAGCTGACGTCGTCAGATCACCAGAAGGTGCGAGGCAGACATCGATATTTTGGCCTTGAAACCGTTCACCTTTTCCCTTCCCTAACACGCATCCGAATGCATTCAATAGTGGCTGCCATGCATGTCACGGGCTTGTATTTACACAGACGGACGCTTTTTTTTAAAAGCAAAGAGATGGCTTCAGTTTCTTTTGAGTCACCGTGTCACGTGGCATCCTCTGGGCTCAGTCTCAGGTGTGCTCACAGAAAGAAAACCTCCACAGCCTTCTGGTGGTTACACAAGAAGACAAGGGCAAGTGTTGCCGTGGTGGAGGATGCAAGCACCTGTTGACATTCACAACAACAACCCCCAGAAGAAGCTCCACTCTCATTACCATAGCAGCGTTTTTGTCTTGTTTTGTACAGGAATGAAAAGGAGATGTGTTGCTGTGTTTGCCCATCCAGACGCTTCACTATCTGCTGCATTGATTAGACGTTAACTTCATGTATTTTAACTGTACGTCACATTGGGGCTGAAAAGGTGACAGAATGGATGTCCAGTCTCATTAGGCAGTGGGACAGCTGTAGGTGGAAAGCTGTCCAGCACTCTCCTCCATTTAAAATGTCAAGGACGCTGAACTTTGATCTTCTGATGATGGTGAGGGTCTCCAGAAGACGGCTCAGGGTACGTCTTATCGCCTCGATCGTGCCTTCCTCAGGCTTCCGTAAAATCGAGTCATTTCTCTATGACCCGAGTACCCTGCGTTGTCACACTCTCCGGCCCTCGCTGTCCCGAGTCCTGTTTAGCGAAACCTGAACTGAGCTGTTACCTTCTGAAGGTCACAAGTGACTCTCGAGCGAGCCCAGTATCGAACACACCCAGAGCCGTTTGGCTCACGTCCAGTTTGCCGCAGTTGACGGAGGGAGAGGCGAAAGCCCGGACTTGACAACGGTTAGCAGCCGTGACAGCTGTCTACAAAGCGGCGTAGTCAAGCAAAGGAACACTGACACATCCCCAAGTGAGAGGGGAGAAAAAAAACAAGAGATGGCCCCACCTTGTCAAGACCTTCGTTTGTCTCGTGTGGTTTCCTCCAAAGTAATGCCAAAGGGGGTGGGGGTGGGCCTTGTTTGTATAAGTACCAGCTCATTTTCCATTCAAGCGACGTGAGGCGATGGATCCAGTTCTGTCACGCCACAGCCGAGCGCCTCTCAAACAGATTGGCTCATTGTCTTTGGCCTAACGCTCCACCTGCTGACGGAGGCAGCTTCGCCCGCTTGAGCCTCCGTCGGCAACTCCTTATTGATTCATAACAGACTTCGTAAAAAAAAAAAAAGGAAAGAGAAAAGAAAAACTGCCTAGTTTTCACATCAATGTTGTCCTCATAACCTAATGTGCAGCATGTGTGAAGCTTGGACTTGTTTCATGGATGAAAGGCACCCCAGTATCACGGCATTGAAGCCAGCACTGGGGGTTTTGAAGTGGGGTGCTCTCGCTCTGTTGGCATCTGCAGATGTGAATCCTGGCGAGGGAATTGGAAAAGACAAAAGCCTGAAGGATAATAGATGACTCTGGGTAACTTCTGCAGATGGTTAGGGCTAATCCTGTTGTTTGCACCGGAGAAGCCAGACAAAAACAAGAAAGCTGCTCAAAAGTTTCGGAGGGTTTTGTTTTGGCCAAATCGAATTTTTTGCTCTCAGCAATTTCCAGTTTTTTGGGTGTTTGTTTTAATGCATTGTGGGCAGGGTTCAATTTCTAACAATATAAAAGCCTCATTTGAAAATTGAAAATGTGAAGTCAATGCCCACTGGAGAGGACATTTACAAAGTTTTCTTAAACATTGATAACATTTTCTGCGGACGTTCACAGCCAATAATAATCCTAGCTTTCCTCTCCGTTTGCATACACATCCAAATACACCCACACTAACTAAGAGAGGGGGTGCGGAGAGAATGTTTGCTTCATTTGTTACCTTCGGGGAATGTAATTCAAACATGGGTTTATTGATTGGGTCTATCATAATCATCATCAATCCAAACAGACAGTTGCTACTATCACAGCAACTGCTTCAACTTTCAATAGAAAATAAAACAAACAAGGAGAAAAATAAACAAAAGTAGATGTTTTCAAACCACCGTTTGGCATAATGCACATAAACACTTAATGGTAACATAAGGGTACAATAAGGGTAGATTTATTAATCATTCATTAACATTAACTAATGCAGTAATAAGCATTATTATATTGCATTAGCATAGGGGTTAGGGTTAGGGGTAGGTAGGGCTTAAATAATGTATAAATGAATACCTTAGTTAACATGAACACCATCAGTAAACATGAAGATTACTAAATAACGACTAGACCATGGGTTAACTGTTAATCAACTGTTAGTTAATGCTTATTTCTGCATTAACTAATGTTAACTAGTGGCTAATTAGCGTACCCTTATCGTAAAGTGTCGGCCACTTCATTCATCAGAGCGAGGGAACGTACAACCGTTAAAAATCTCTTCGTGCCGATAGGTCAGTAAGAAGAGAACTGGTCCTGTAACTACCCTCGATCAGCCATGATGACACCATGGTCTTTGAAGGGCGCATACTTCCTCACGCACGGCCCAGGTGTGATCGTCGCCACCAAACAGCCCCTCTGACCGCTTTGTCTTGAGAATATTGTGGAGGAGTGGATTCGTTTAGCGGTGGGGATTGGGGGGTGAATAACTCCATTAAAAATAACAGCGTTATTATAATAGAGCTGTTCAGGAGAACGTACACTTATATCTTTTCCAATTATTTTTACGATGTTTAAACTCCACCTGGCATTATGCTGTGATCCAATTTTTGTACTTTCTTTATTTTCCATTTTTTAATTTCACATAAACAACAAAACAACAACAAAAGAGTTATCGCAACGCAGTAGAAAACAAGCAAAATACTTAAAAAAACGAAAGACGAACCCAAACAAACGAGCTACACATCATGATAAAGCTAGGAAATAGGACTATAATTACAACACATTACTTTCCATCAATCTCATACTTCTTATGCTGATGGAGAATATACACCCACACTTCTCCAGAGGACATGCAGCTCTCGCTCTCTCTCTCTCTCCCTTTCTCTCTCTCCCTTTCTCTCTCTCTCTCCCTTTCTCTCTCTCTCTCTCTCCCTTTCTCTCTCTCTCTCTCTCCCTTTCTCTCTCTCTATATATATATAGATATATATATCTTATGATATAACGAGACCGTATATATGGATTCTGCTGCTGCCGCCTCCTTGAGCACTGCTGCTACTGCCCCTCATATTGGAAACATAATTACACGCGCTCTGAAAGTAAACTTATCTCTCTGTCTGCATAAAAAGTCAGAAAGTACGTGGTAATAGTGGCAATAACGTGCACAGAGGAGCCGTGCGCGGCGTCCCGTTCAGCGACTACCCTTTCAAAGTCCCCATCAATCTGTGTCACGCATTAAATGTGCCAGCCATCTCCGCTGAGGACAGAGATGGATTGCCATATTCTGAGGCCGTACCTGTGAATTTAAAGAGAGAGAGAGAAAAAAAACTAACAACTTTCTCGTCCCCTTTTTTCGCCGAGAATAATTAATCGACCCGTGTGATGGCTGTCAGTGCTGACACACACACACTCCGGGATCGGGTTCAGGGAATGGCATCAACGTGAGGAATGTTTCAGCAGTCTCCTCTGTTACACAGCTGCAATGACAACACACTCTGCAGGGAAGGGGTGTGGTGGTTGGGTGGTGGGGGGAGGACCTACAGCCAGAACTACAGCCAGCCAGAGGCAGGCAACGCTGTCAGGTAAAAATGCACCCAAATTGTTTACCGTCGGAAAAAAAGGTAAAGACCCTCTTTAAAGGGTCTTTACCCTTTAGGAGAGGAGAGAATAGGAGAGGAGGAGAGGAGGAAAGGAGGGGAGAGGAGAGGAAAGGAAAGGGGAGACGAGGAGAGTAAGGAACATGTACATCCAGTTGGAAAATATACTGCTCATATTGAATTGTATTACATAAAACATAAATGTTCCCCGTAATGTTGTTGGCCGATAGAAACTCTCAATTAGCTACCTTAGTCGGACTTTTGCATCCAGAGTGGTATTAAAAGCATTGTGATTGTGATGGAGTATTGCACCACCCCCAGATGATCCCAGCAGTTGAATTCTAAATGAGAGATGCAGTGTAATCTAGCCACCCCTCCCACACTCCCTCCAATTAATTCTGTCTCCATCTGTATTCTCCGTCCCTTTTCTGCCTCCAACATCTTCTTTACATTTGTCACATTATTTCGCACTGTTTCATAAACCAATCAGCACGCCAGAAACACAGACGGAGCCTACTGACAGAGGTTGCGTATGTCGACGCAAATTGTTGCCGCTATAATTAATTACTACACACAACTCATTACTCCCACAAGGAATTATTCCTGGTACTCTTTGTCTGTTTACGCTAACAGTTCCATTACCATACTTTCCTCATGCGCTTGCCTTTTCAAAGAAGTACATTGTATACACAAATGTGACTCTATAATAAATGTCTGGCTCAGCATATGGCTCATATACACAAAAAGGCACCAAACACGAATTTGTCAGCACATACACACCTTCCAATTGAAAGTCATTGATTATATCTGGCAGCTAATCTGCCGGTGTATCTTTAGATGGATAGATATCAGAGAGGAGTAACTTCTCTATCACCCTGGAGTTGACAATCTGCTGAAAGAGTAATACTATATAAACACTCCTCGCTCCAGCTGGCATTTGCTTGAAAAGAAACGTGCGTGAAATGATATACATTTACAATTGTGTTGACAGCAGACTAATGGAGTTAAGTCATGCACTTTAGGTAT
>OMKP01024524.1:0-10031 GCA_900302375.1 Bathygadus melanobranchus
TCTTCAGGTAAACCAGCTAATTTGATTTGCAAATATTTGCAAACTGTGCTGTGATTGGTTCAATCCACAAACCAGTCACAAGCAAAGTACAGGGAAAGGTGTCTCCGTTCTCTAGTGGAAGTATGAGACCTTCTGGTGAGTCCTAGAGTGATAAGGTGATAAGATACCGCTGTCTAAGACAGATGGTTTGTGGGTTTCTGTGTGCGTCAAGGACAAGATATCCCTACCCTGGCTCTCTAGTGAGTCATTTAAGATAACAAAGAACAGACAGACTTGAAAATAGACTTGGATAAACTTGAAAATGATAAACATTTGACGGGTTAAAGATAGGCAGAATATACTCTGGCGTTCCTCGCGTCAATGCTTGTCTGATTCTACCACTGACACCCGAATTCCCATCTGGGAATTAATAATTATATCTTTCTCGAGCAAGCTCAATCTTTGTTATCATCGATTCATATTTGGAGGAGCAACATGGGCTCTGGGGCTGGGAGGGGCATTTACCACCTGCTCTGGGTTTAATGTTTTGCCAACTCTCCAAAAAACCAATTGTCAACATTCTCCCTGCCTCTCCCTGTGTCAGAGAAGCCCAGAACCCCACCTAGGTGTAGTGTGGAAGGGATCCCTGATACAATCATTTACATTAGGGATTTTGGCAGGCGCTTTTATCCAAGGCGACTTACAATAAGTACATTTGTTATATAGATATATATATATAACTCTTATTTTAATTTTTCCATATCGTTTTAATTAATAACAAAGGACACTTACTCCACGGTGAACTCGTGCGCGCCCACTGGGATGCAGTAGACGAACTGCATGGCACTCCACAGCCGATGGAACTCCACGCACTCGTCGATGTGCATCACGCCGTTGCTAGGCAGCGGGCCGCGCCAAATGGTGTCTTCCAGGAAGGTGCGGACGCGCGTCAGGATCACCTCGAACATGGACAGGCCGCAGCACAGGCGCTCCTTGGTCAGGAGGTCGCCTTCGCGGGCGATGGCGATTTGCTGCGATCGCGACACACAACAGGTTGAGTATCGACACACGGCAGGTTCAGCATCAACGTAAGTCACGGGGGTGGAAGGTGGTGGTGGTTGTCGTGGTGATAACCAAGCCTACCTGTGGAGTACCGAGGCGTTCTATCAGTGGAACCATGTGGAGGGCCGTGTATTTAGCCTCCAAGCGCTTCATCTTGGCGTCCAGACGTTCGCCCTCTGGCACAACGAACATTACGGTTATTCTTTTAAAATACATTTGGCAGATGCTTTTGTCCGAAGTACATTTGAAACAACAACATAGAACTGACGGTACTGTAAGATTTGAATAGAACAAGTTTCAAGCACTCATGATTGCTAGGTTGAGCCCTTGCTGGTAAACAGCAAGTCAGGATAAGATGCTAAACTAGAGGAGAGTTCATTATCACTACAGTTGTTATGAGTGTTTAAGGACTAGCGCGACCTTAAATGTCCATGTTAAAGTTCACTCATCAAGTACAATGATATGCATGATAATTAAAAGGCAAACAAAAAAGGTTTTCAAATAACATTTTGTACGTGGCATTGGGATCAATGCCACAAGGGCGATAAACGAATGATTGTGTTGAATTATGTCCCACACTTGTTATTTGTTAATATCTTTAGTGTTTACCTTTAACGTGGACCCTGGGTAGAATGTTCTGGAATGGAGCCGCATGGAGCAAATCACAGACTTCCTCCTGGGACTGTAAAATAAAGTATACATAAAGTATACACTCTGATAGAAATCTACTCTTCACATGCATGTCGTTTGTGTGTACATCTGATCCAATAAGACGCTTATTTAAGTAAAAAGTTATAAATATGATGTTTTTATGCTCCACCTAGTGTGCTTAAGGTTAATGCAAATCTAGTGAAGGGCATGTAAATGTTAGCTGTGGTTGTTCGGGAAAGTTCTGCACAGTTCTGCTCTCCTCTTCAGAGAACCAGACACAGGGCTGTGTTAATAGGTGGTGGAGGTGGTGGAGGTGGTGTAGAACGTACCAGGCTCTGCTCACTGAGCAGACAGAAGAGCAGCGCGTTGCCCACCTCCCGGAGGTTCTGGAAGCAGACGGTCTTCAGCTCTGCGTACTCCACGATGTCCTTCAGCTGGTGGTGGAAGAACTCCAGGATACCTGGAGGACAGGTGGAGCAGGGAGGTAGGAGGACAGGTGGAGCAGGGAGGTAGGAGGACAGGTGGAGCAGGGAGGTAGGGGGACAGGTGGAGTAGGGAGGTAGGGGGACAGGTGGAGCAGGGAGGTAGGGGGACAGGTGGAGCAGGGAGGTAGGAGGATACAAAGTTATTCAAACGATGACAGATATGATAAAACTTGACCAGAATATGGATTTTGTTTGTGCTAAGCGGTTGTTTTGTGCAAACTTGTTAGTTTGTGATAAACTGTGGATTAGATCAGACCAGAATATGAATATATTGTTAAATAAAGTTATTAAGAGACAACGGAACATATAGTACTACAATACTTATACTTATTATACCAGAATATGGATTTTTAAATATCTACTGTGTGAAATAAGTAATTAAGTGACGATGTAATGTACAATACTTGGACTACAGTACTTATACTTGGTTGCCACTAATACCAGAATACTGATGTATTTTTTACTGTCTACTGCGTGGGGCTGTGGACCCACCTGGGGAGCCATACTCGTGACGGGGGAGGCGGCAGATCTTGGGCATCACCTCCATCAAGGTCTTCACATACTGCAGGATGGTTCCCTGGAGCTACACAGGAGACCAGAGGGTTAACAACACACAGACCAATACACAGGAGAGTTAACAACACACAGACCAATACACAGGAGAGTTAACAACACACAGACCAATACACAGGAGAGTTAACAACACACAGACCAATACACAGGAGAGTTAACAACACACAGACCAATACACAGGAGAGTTAACAACACACAGACCAATACACAGGAGAGTTAACAACACACAGACCAATAGACCGGAGAGTTAACAACACACAGACCAATAGACAGGAGAGTTAACAACACACAGACCAGTTAAGACCAGAGTTAACAACACAGACCAGTTAAGACCAGAGTTAACAACACATAGACCAGTTAAGACCAGAGTTAACAACACACAGACCAGTTAAGACCAGAGTTAACAACACACAGACCAGTTAAGACCAGAGTTAACAACACACAGACCAGTTAAGACCAGAGTTAACAACACACAGACCAGTTAAGACCAGAGTTAACAACACACAGACCAGTTAAGACCAGAGTTAACAACACACAGACCAGTTAAGACCAGAGTTAACAACACACAGACCAGTTAAGACCAGAGTTAACAACACACAGAGCAATAAACAGGAGACCGGATGGTTAACAATGCATTAGCCCCTTTCACACGTTATCCTGTAAACATTTCCTGTACGGGGTCATGTTCCACAATTTCCCACCACAAGACCTAGAAACATTTCCGGAACATTGCCAGTAAAGAGGCTTAAAGGGACACTTGACGTGGAGCGAGCAAACCAATCACACGACTCCGCTGACGACGCATGTGAACCCTTGACTGTTTATCTTAAGGCACCGACGCTTTCCAGGTAATTTGATAACAACATCAACGCAACTTCTTCTGGAGCTCCTCTTTCAAGAAGATTCAGATATAAAGTGTTGCATTACTGCCATCTGCTGGACGGTCCCTTGACTATCTATTCCACCATTGCTATGTGTCGTGTGTGAAAGAGACGACAGACCTGACACAAAGACCCTTCACACTAACCCCACACAGTACGTGTGAAGGGGTTTCACGGTGTGTCGTCATCATTCCCAATTTAATTCTTTTCATGTTCCCAAATTCTCCATCTGTGTACGTCTGCTTTGCCCACACGACGTCAATCATTAGTCCATCGTCAGCCAGTAATCCCCCACGACCTCATATGCGTACGGGGACCCCCGGGTCTCCGACCCCCTCGGACGACGGCGCGCACGATGGGTGTTCCGCTCACCAGGCTCTTGACCACCTTGAGGAGCTCCTCCATCACCACGGCGATGCCCTGGTAGCCTAGTAACCGACACATGGCCTTGATGTGGGGCGGGCCTAGGAAGTTCCGGTAGAAGCCGAAGATGCTGCTGTAGGCCAGATTCAGAGCCTGGGGAGAGACGAGGTCACATCATTAGCCAATATTAGTTTGTTTGTCTAAACATGAACTTAAATCATTTTAATAAACAATGCAAAACAAAGCTTATGAAAATATACTCCAAATCTCAAACTTTACATCAAAATAAATTAAAAAAAACAAAAAAACAAAACCATTCCGACACTGAAACAAGCAAGAACATTGAAATGTTGATATGAAATCATATTGATGTATAGACAACAGGTTACAAAAGCAACCTCCATGATTCAGAAGGATGACTTGTGGTCACTACTCACAGAAAACATTTTCACAAGATGCGCTACTCATCGCACACAAAGACCAACCCCCCCACCCTCACGGGAGGCCAGCAGGGAGATGCAGACAGACAGACAGACCCTCCACCCTCCAATCTGTCCTCCTGCAGCCACACAGCTCAGAGCTCTGGAGCAGCTCTGCAGCTGTCCAGCAGCATCACAAAAGTGCAACAGATCCACAGAAGACTCTACGGACACTGCACCGGCACTCGACCGACACTACGGACACTCTACAAACACTCCACTGGCACTCTACAAACACTCCACTGGCACTCTACAAACACTCCACCGGTAATCTACAAACACTCCACTACTACTGGAGGCAGCAGACTGATGCGCTGAAAGACCTGAAACGGTTCTGTTCTCCAGGTCAGTGTGTTCGTGTTTCGACTGTCGTTTTAATGTCCAGATGCTTGTTGCTATGGTTACCTCTCAGGATCTCCCCCTCTGTCTCCCTCTCTCTCTCTCTCTCTCTCTCTTTTCATCTGGTCCTACGTTGACCGCCAACATGTGATGGGACACACAAGTTAACGTGAAATCTCAAAATATTTTAGTGTCACTATTTTAAAAGTAAAATGCTGACTACTGCTTGTCGAACTAAACTGTAGTCATTTAGGAGTAGGTTTGTTATGTTCTTATGACGGCTGTTATACAACTAGCAACCTAAACATAAAATACTAAATCTAAAAATACTAAATCTAAAAATTGTAACTACCCCAATTTTAATTGTATTTAATTGTTCTCAGACTAGCTTGTAAGCCACTTTGGATAAAAGTGCAGTTTGCTAAATGACTAATTGTCCATTTCTGGCGAGACTTAAGTCTCCAGCCAACAAAGGGATAATCGGCGAGTGAGCCAGCTGCTTTGTAGCACAGAAAATGTAGCATCAATACAATTTGTTAATTAATACATTTAATGAATTAATACAACCACCTGGTGCATGTTTCCTGGAGAATAAGCCAGCCAGCACTAAATGTACTTACTTAAGTCAACACCAACTTAAAGTCTAACTCTAACTGCACTCTACCCTCAGCGATATATTGTTGTCTCCCTCTTTCGACAAATGTGTTACTTTCTTTGTAAGTCGCTTTGGATAAAAGCATCTGCCAAATGCTCTAAATGTAAATGTAAATGTAACTCCTCTATCAAAGTGATGCCTCATTTAGCTGAGGCATCACTTTATTTGAAAGTGACGTACAGGGATTGTTTTTTAGCTACATGTCACTGAGGAGCAGGTAGGGGCGAGGGGGCATCTTGCGCAAGGATGCCTACAGCTAGACTGTGGACACCGGGGTTCGAACCCACAACCTTTTGGCTAGGGAGTCAAACACCCCGGCCACTACTAGACCACCCGTTCTTAGCTGTGTTTAGCTCTGGGCAGACAGACCCAATCACCCAGAGTTACATCACATCATATAGTGAACATCTGCCCTCTCCTCACCCCCTCCTCCCTCATCCTCACCCTACATGGACTTTGTCACCACTAATCCTTCACACCCTAACCCTAACCCTAACTACATCTCCATTTCACAGATTTACGTTGCGGTCGTTAGGGGAGGGCTTTAGCGAACATCTTTATCCTTGATTGTAGGAGTCATGTGTGCCCGGGATTGGTATTTAATATTCTACATTTATAGCAACAACCGCCTCTAGTATCGTATAGCTATATTGAATACTACAGCGGGTTGTGTTTTGTTTTGATTGTGTTTCTGTCATGAAGAAATCAGTGATTAGATTTGATGAAGTTGCGATCAGTAATATCCTTGATGTCGGAGCAGATTCAACTAAAAGTTACGACTAATATCCTCTTCTTTTATTTATTTATTTTGTAAGACTCTTTGGTCTCGGAGAAACAACCACATCTGGAGAAGAGAAACGCTCGCTCGACTTCAAAACAGACCGCGGGGCACATCGCCATGGCGATCACGGTGTACAACGTGTCGGCCACGTCGGCGTGCGTGCGCTGGCCGGTGTACGCCGGTTGCCGGGACACCTTCTACAGCGTGATGTACGACCCCCGCTGGGCCCGCCTGGTGGGGGGCTACAAGCGCAAGAGCTTCCAGCACGAGGAGCGCATCCCCGCTAGCCGCACCGGCACGCACGTGACCAACCTCCTGCCCAGCACCGCCTACTTCCTGTGCGTGACGTGCCAGGCGGCCGACCCGGTGAAGGACCAGTGCCAGGTGTTCTCCACGCTGCGCGGTGACTCCCCGGGGAGCGGGGGAGGTGGAGGAGGAGGTGCAGGAGGAGGAGGCCGGGAGCTGGCGATGGGCGTCTGGATGGCCAGCAGCCTCCTGCTGCTCCTCGTCTCCGGGGTGCTGCTGTGGGGCTGCCTGCACAACGTCTGCCCCCTCCCTCACCCCGGACACGCCCACAGACACACCCACGGACACGCCCCCACCGACAGACGACCGGACGCAGCTGGGTTTATCTACGGAGTAGGGGGCGGAGCCAGTGGTGGTGGCAGTGAGGATGAAGCCACCGCCAAGCACGGCACAGTGATTCTGAACCCCCTGTTCGGGTCCAGGGGGGCGCAGGGGTCCCGGGGGGTGGTGGGGCACCGTGGGGTGCCGCCCCTCCACCAGCAGGAAATCAGAGGCTTCACTAAGCTGTCTGGCTGCGAGCCCGTGTGACCTCACTGCAATGAGGTCATCGCTGAACCCCTGAACCCTCCTAATATGGACGTAACCGTCTAGTTAGGGGGTTATATGTTAAAGGTAAGCGTTGACGTCGTCTTGGCTAACTTCCTGTCGGTAGCTTTGCCTGTTACACCGTTGCCAGTCAACACTGAAACCCTGCTGCCTGCCCGTGAACGGAGAGAGGACCGCCTCTTTGTGGAGTTCTCTCCTGATTGGATAAAGTGGGAACGGGATACCAGAAGAATGTATTTCTGTTTACTGCAGAGTGGAGGGACTGGGAGACCCATGTGACTGACCAAACACTCTATATCAGTGATGGCTGTCAGAATATACAGATATTTAACACTTTAACAAGTAAATATCACTTATATAAATATCATCTTTTAATATCATCCAGTGTCATCTGTTAAAGCCTCTTATGTTAACATCATCCATCTATCTGGTCATAACCTGTTATAAGTTATAGTATGTCATACTATGTTAAAATGTCTTATCGCAATCTGTATGTATCCGTTCGTCTAGGGGGTCTTAATATGTAAATGTCGTCTTTCTATCTATCTTCTAGATTATGTATTACATATGTATCTATATCTATATATATATGTATCTATCTGTATCCATCTATCTATCTTTCCATCATGTGTTAAAGTTGTCATTGGTGTTTATGATGAATATGTGTTAATATCACGGTTTTAATTAGGGGTGTGAATCGTTTGGTATCTCACAATACAATTTCGATTCTTGGGTTCACGATTCCATTTAAAATCGATTCAAATGATTCTCGATTCAGTAGGGGTACTAATTTCAGTATTCGCTGTGAGCTAAGAAAGCTGTAGTAGTAAATTATGGCATGAAACAGAGTAAAGTGTGTATGAGATTATGTAGTTTTTATATTTAGTAGCATAAAGTTTTAATGTTAGTCATTATTACTGTTTTAATCTTAGTCTGAGTCTCAACATCATCTGGACTCCTGTATATTAAGGCTGAAGCTGTTTAATGTGCTCTATTTTAATGTGTTCTGTGGTGGACGTATTATTGATGAACATTGTGTCAGAAGACATCAACAATACATGTGTTTCAGTTACTCAATAACCATGATCAATATTCACGTATGATAAAGTACTTTGAATTGTTTCACACATTTGAGAATTAATCGTCTGAAAATAGACATTCACACTCAACTACAAGGTACAAATTCAACAGTTTGAATTAGCTATGGATTGATACTAACACAGGCAGTACGAATGTCATATACATGTGGAAATAGTATGCAAGAATGTTCCCAAAACCAAAAGACCAACTAACTAACCAACTAACCAAAGCACCATCTGAGGGAGGTGCAGGCTAGTCTAGTGGTGAGAGTGAAAGGTTCTGGGTTCAATCCCCAACGTCCAGTCTACCTGTAGGCATCCTAGAGCAAGACGCCCCCTAACCCCTACCTGCTCCTTACTGACATGGATCTGAATTCACAGATACAGCATCTGCTAAATGCTAGATAGTATATCAAACAGTGTGTTTGTTTGTTGCTGACCTTTGACCCGTACAGGTACTGAGGCTGGGCGTTGGGGGGCCTGTCTCTCTGGAACTCCTGGGAGAAGGGCAGGATGGTGCGGACAAACCTGGGGAGAGAAGACAGAGACACGGGGGTCAGCCAGGGGTCAAGGTCATTCACACGACCTTTTAGTAGGCACAGTCTCAGAAGGCTTCCAGGTCACACTGGATTGGTCAGTTTAATACTATTTTAATAGCGATGTTACTCGTCTTTCTAGTGTCTCAAAAGCAAAGGTCATGGCTCCGAAGAGTTTTCTAGAACTGGCTCTGAAGCAGAAGCAAGGCTGTAAAAGGTTCTAGAAGCAAGGTTCTGGAATGTTCTAAGAGCAGGTTGTAGAAGGTTCTAGAACCAGGTTCTCGAAGCAAGGCTCTCAAAGGTTCTGGAAGCAAGGTTCTCGGAGGTTCTAGGAAAGAAAAAGTTTCCGGTTCTCGAAGGTGTCCCGAGATCCAGCGGCGCCAGCAGCCTACCGGTTGGTGGATCCGTTGTAGCAGTAGTTGGGCAGGAAGTCGTAGTTGAGCTCCCAGAAGACGTGCAGCGTGATGCGGCCGTAGGGTGCCGACACGTTATGGTTGGCCTCGCGGAACATGGCGTCCATGCAGTCCAGAGTCAGGTACTTACTCAGCAGCTTGTGGGTCATACGGTTGATGTCCAGCAGACCCTCCAGCTCCTGTAGAACGGGAGAGGAGTGAGAACCACACACATGTGTACACACACACGATTTGTCAGTAAATAAGAGTTGCATGGAGTCGATGAGCTCACCATGACGGAGGTGAGGTCCTCGCTTTCGAAGCGGTTGATAGCGAGCTCCAGGGACTTGTAGAGCGCTGCTGACACCCGCTGGGTGATGAGGCGGTTCAGGTCGATGGAGCGGCCGAGCAGCTGGGGACAGAGCAGGGGTCAGGGGTCAGGGGGAGGGCAGACATGTTTGACTATCGAAATATTATCCAAATCGCAATATGGCCAAGTACAATATCTAATGATCATTCCCACTAATCGTGAATCATATCGCAATATCTATCAAAATAATCAATATCTGTCAAAACGATCAATATCTGTAAAAATCTATATGATTTTTTTTATCACAGCGTTCAGCCCTGGTCAATATACCGATGTATTATTAATTCTACATCTGAGATATAACTGCAATTCAATACTGATACAAAATACAGCCATGGAAGGAGAGAGAGCAGGAGCGGGAGACAGAGAGAGATAGAGAGTGAGTGAGACTGAGAGACAGACAGTGAGTGAGAGACAGACAGTAAGACAGTCAGCCATCTTTGCAGTACCTGGACGTGTCGCTGCTTCAGAAGGGTCTCGTAGCGGTTTGACGCTGGCCAGGGGATGTTGGCTCCCTGGTTCTTACAGTCAGTCCTCAGTCGCTTGTCCAGGAG
>OMKP01024525.1:0-10037 GCA_900302375.1 Bathygadus melanobranchus
GGGGGGGGGATATCACACTTCATCCACTACCCGTGTGCAGCACCCACCTGGGTGATGCTCACCACACACTGGCTATGACAGTGGAGAGAGAGGTGAGGAGTGAACCTATCCAATTAGAGACCTGGGGATGCTTAGGTGGTCATGTCGGTGCAAGAGCCAGTGTGTGAATGTGGCCTGGACAGTGGGATTAGCACCCCTACTCTGCAGACGTGGATATTTAGTGACCACAGGGAGTCAGACGCCTCGTCCAACAGATTAGTCAAGAAGGAGACCCCTACGTGCTTCCTCTCCTCACCTTCCAGGTCTTCCTGCTCAAAGTTGGTTTTCAGCTGTGACCGCGTGCCCCCTCTGTCCACAACAGCCTCGTCGCCCCCCCTCTATTGAAACACACATGCGCGCCGCACACGCACACACACACACACACACGCACACACACATACACACACACACGCACACACACCGTCAGAATGGGTTACACAATCCTCCTCCTTTTCGATTCATTGTCACTTGTTGTTGTTCTTGTATCATAGTTGTGGTTACATGAGCAAAATGTTGTTATCAAAATACTTTTCTAAAGTATTCTAAATACTTTTCTAAAGTATTCTAACGTATCCTATGTACTTACGGTGACTGTTGCAGTCAATCTCCAACATGCAGTAAGAGTTGGTGTATGTCTGTCTTGTGAACAGTGAATATAATTGTCATTATGTACCTGATGAATACAGATGGTATTTCTTTTTTTATATATGTTATATTATATATATGTTTCCACTAGGTTCTCTAGTGTTGGGTGTAGCTTAACTCATGTCGCAAGACATGTCGTAACATAAAGTCAACATATTGTGAGCTACTCAATCACTTATAATGTATTACGCTGAACATGAAGACAGCTGAACAAAGTGACTACTGTGTTTATTATAGCTGTACTACAGTCAAATATATAGAATAGAATATATATAATAGAATATAAATATAAATCAAAGACGAATATGAAGGCAACAGAGAAGTGACTTATTATAGCCGTACAAGAGTAAGCTGTATATACTATACATAAAATATACATTGAAGAATGTAAATTAACCCTTATAGAACCAACAACGTTATATATTGCTCATTTTATATTCACGTGATATTCACGTTTATTTATTTATATTAATATCTATTATATGTCCTACACTGAAAATGGCTGTGTGTGTGCATGTGAATGTGTGTGTGTGTGTGTGTGTGTGTGTGTGTGTCTGTGCGTACGTGTGTGAGTGTGCCAGTGGATATGAGTTTGTGTGTGTGTGTGTGTGTGATTAGGGTGTTTTATGAACGTTCACAGCTGAATATCTGACACGGCTGATTAGCTGGGCTACAGCCACACTCATGCTAATGAGTTCACCAGTTCACATCACCATTACAGAAGGGAGCACAGTGTGTGTGTGTGTGTGCTGCTGTGCATCTACCAGCGAGAGAGCATGACACCAACAGTCCTCAACTGTCACCTGCTAGAGGCCAGTTGGGGGCCCCACATGGACAGTTAGGGGCCCCACATGGACAGTTGGGCCTCATGTGGCCAGAGGGGTCCCACATGGCCAGTTGGGGGCCTCACATGGCCAGTTAGGTGCCACACATGGCCAGTTAGCAGCCATGTATGTGTATGTGTACTTTTTTGTATGTTTATAATACATTTCCAATGATTGATTGTGTTACTGGATTGGTATAAGAGACTTTCATCACAGAGGAGTAATAGCAGGGGTGGACACAGGTGTAGCTCATTAAGTTAACGATGGGTCTGTAGGCCATATTCAACATCAGGAGATACACCTGTGTCCGCCACATTTCAAGTTTTGTTAGTTAGTTAAGTTAGTCAACAGACAAAGTCATCTTGACCGGGGCTTGAGAGTTGCAGGTTGAGCAAGCTCTTCATAGCTGCTTAGTCAGCCTCTAGAATCACCCACCCCGAGTCCAATGACGTTGGCCAATCATCACAATGCTTGTTCAGTCACACTGAGGTCTCTTCTGAAGTAGGTCTATTCAGATGGCTTCTGCATGTCAACCACTCTGTATAATGCCAGTCCTATTTATAATAATAATAATAATGATGTATTACTCAATTAATTTGTTTTTCGAGTGTTAAACCTTTAAAAAATACAGAGTCTTTGACATCTTGTTTGAGGATGGGGGAAGACACTAGGGGCACTAGTAACTGTGTAACTCACCAGACTTAGGAAAATGTTGCAATATGATTTGATTAATTGGATTACTGTAATTTTGACCAAACATGAGAAGGCTTCAGTTATTTGATTAAATGGAGATGATGATGATGGTGTGTGTGTGTGTGTGTTATACCATACTCTGTTTCTCATTTTAAATATTATGGGGCCAAAGGTCACCTGATTCCATTTGGTAGATTAGGAGGACGTCTGTTAAAAGCTTTCCGTTTTTACATGACGTTACGAATGATCGAAAAAATACATCTAATAAACGATAAAAAAATAACTTAAATGTGGCAGGTAAAGAAACTAACAATGACGATTTTAACATTATACAAAATAGAAGCTGAAGTTATATCTAACAGGAAGTTATTTTAGTAAGTACTAGTTAAGTTGTTCAGTGTTAAAACTGCATATACTCGATGCAAAAAATAAAATACAACTTTACCGTTGATAAAAGCGTTTCCATTTGCTCGCCGTGCTGCTCGGCGTCCATCTTCACCACACAGAAACCCAACTATAGAGCGGCGCGTGAGGCTCTCCGACTGCAGTCAGGCGTAGAGCGGCGCGTGGTCCACAGCGAACGGACGGTCGTCGTGTGCTCGTGCAGTCGTCTGAGCATGTCGCTGGCGCGCGTGGGATCATCATTGGCTCAGCAAACGCGCCCCGTGCACGCTCCGCGCTCGAGCAGTCCACTCCACGCGCCAAAATGCACATTTGAACCTAACGGTTTGCGTCGACGCATAACCTGTGCGCCCCCTTTCGATTGATGGAAATCCCTAGGATTTAATTGGGTTTGTAATCATATTTTCAAAGAGGTATCATAGACTTTAGGGCATGGTACGTACAAACACTTGATATAGGTGACGATAAGTGAAAATATAGGGCTGTTTTTAAAGAAATAATGTGTAATAATTGAGCTGAATATTGAGTTTTCTGTCGAAATTATAGTCAGGCCAAGGGCCTTCTGTTTTATACATTCATCAATGTGTTTTTTATTAGGCCTATAGGCTGCAATACATAGATTAATCTATGAATAATACGCTAGGTGACCTAATTCTATCTTTTCAATACGATGATTTCACCCAGATGCTTCATCTTCATAAACAACAATTATGAATAACAGCAATATATTTCCGTCTGACAGCTGTTGGACTGGGTGACATTGTGGATGCTCCAGTCTTCCTGTTGAAACTAGAGATAGTGATTAATGTGGTTAATGGTTTACAGCGGCTTGTTAGCTGTCAACAGGTAGGCTGTATTTCTGAAGAAAGTTGGTTGAGGCTGTTTATCTTTATTTTCAGTGTTTTTCTATATAATATTCATCAATATTCTCCGGCAACTAATATTGCGTGAAAGTCTATCGCCCTCTAGTGTATATCTTCAGGAAGGCTCACTCGCTAATTTGTTTGTGTGTGTGTGTGTGTGTGTGTGTTAAACCAACTAGAAATTAATTTGTAATTACGCCTTTTTATTCATTGTATCGTCTTGTTTACCATCGCGTTGTTGCAGATCTGGTTTCAAGTTTGAAGTAATTTTGGATAGGCCTATTTAGGTGCTATACCGTATGGCTGTGCATTGAATTTAATTGTAAAGGTTTATGCTTATATATTAGATATTTGACACATTTGAAAAATAATGGTATGCAACCCGTTGATTTTGCAGCTTAAGTAGCCTATGCCTATGCATTTTGGAAATGTTGAAGTTCCTCCAATACCCTATTAGGCCGACAATTCTGTAATTCGTGAGTCGTTTTTCAGGTTTTATTTTTCAGTTGTGTTTTAGTTATTTCGATAATAGGCCAACGCTAGCCTGCTGTTAGGCCCAATCGATCGATAATATGCCCATTTCCTTAGTTGTCCGAATGCATTAGGTCTATATTTAAACATAAAAATTCCCATTTACATCTAGGTCGAAATTATATTATCCTATATTTAAACTCAGTTACATTGATACTCAATTGACAAACATGTACTTTTTTTTCTATTGGATATATAAAGTCAAAGGGGAAATATTAGATTCTATTATCCAAATATAGCATATACACTTGACAATGGGCCTAACATGTATTCATTCAAATTAAATGTATTCAAATTCAATTAAAATAGTTTGAAATAGATTGGATCGGATTGCATTTGAAATATTATTCATAATTATGAATAATATTGAAATATATATGCAACGATTTGCCTCTATCTTTTCGTCATATTTATTGGATTTCAATCACATTACAGCAGATACAGAAGCTTTCCACAAACAACATAAATCGTAGGCTATGAAAAATATGGATTCCAGAAAGACATTTAAATAAAAACTATGCTAAACCTATTATTAATATTAATAAACCTTTTAACCACATCTATTAAGAATTTAGATTTTAGATTTTTATAAGCCTACGTCATCGACGTTAAAAAACGGTAGCCTACAACTGTGATAGAGAACAAAATACATTTAAGATTTTCACTGGCAAAAAAATGTATGCCAGTATAATGCTACACAAGGACATTCAACATTTATAGGCTACTCAACGTAAGAGGTTATCTTTTAACACATCAAAAAATAGTCATATTCCTACTCAGGGAACAACTGTGAAGCAGTTGTGTAGGCTACACCGTTTACTATCACCAAATGGTTAATATTATGTACAATATATCCATAATTACATTGTTTTCTAAAAATGTCTGAGCACCCAAAATTCCGTTTCAGAATCGAACTGTTGATCACCACTAGAAAAAAATTACACTTTGGCCAGTCTGCAAATTATTTTTTTCCTTTCCTTTATAGATCGATAGATAGACAGACAGATAGATAGATAGATAGATAGATAGATAGATAGATAGATAGATAGATAGATAGATAGATAGATAGATAGATAGATAGATAGATAGATAGATAGATAGATAGATAGATAGATAGATATTATTTTATTATTATTTTAGTTATGTGGGTAAAAACTGTAGTAACCAATGTCCTTCGTGCAATTTTTCTCACATTCTCGTGGTGCCAACATCTCAGATTTTAACGGGGAGACAGTTTCTAGAACCGGTGTGGCAGAAGGTGAAATCCTTCTTCGTTTGGCTTGTTCAAAAATCCCAGAATCGCCCGAGTCAATTGATTTAATTGAAGATGGCGTCTCTATCCAATTAGATTCCGATAAATCTTTGGGTTTGGTCTCCTCGGCTCCACCTGTCGGAGACCTCTCCGTAGTGATGGCGTCGCCCTCCTCGGTCAGGTAGTTAGATCCCACTCTCCCGCTGACACAGTTCGTGGTGGGCCAGCACGACAGCACCGAGCTGGACTTGTTGCTACTGCAGTACTGCGGCGGGGTGCGCGCCCCCCAGCCCGACGGGTCCGGGTAATACCCGAGGGGTAGGGGGCCTCTGTTGGAGCAGCCGGCTGTCGACAGGGGAAGCGCCTTCACTCCGGCCGCTGCGTAGGACAGCAACGTGGCCGCGTTGCCCGCGAAATCAGCCGCGTCGTATGGCGAGGCGGCAAAGTCCAGTCGGTTGTTGGCGGGAGTGACAAACCATCGCTGCGGGGAGGATACGGGGGGCTCCTCGGTTTGTTGCGGCGACAGCAAGCTGTTGCTGAGTGGGACGCTGCGGTCGGTGCCAGGGCCAGTCCCTACGCCAGGGTGAAAGCGAGATTTGGCATAAGTGCTGACAAATTGGTCCTGCAGGAAGGAACTGGCCATGGCGTAGCGCGCCCCCGGGACGATCTGTGAACGCGGAGAGTCACCCGGGGAGGGAGTGAGGCGATCGATGTCACAACCCGTGTAGACGCTGCAGGAAGATGACAACAAACTTTACAAACCTGCAGGGCTATGCGCCGGCATGTATAAAATAGGCCTACCCAAAATAATATCAATAATATAATAATATATGATAGTCCTAATATAGGCATACAATAACGCAATGGAAGAGGCCTACGCCTATTTGACATTATGACCCTCTTCAAAATGTAGGCCTAGACATTTTTTCCGCACGTAGAATGAAATTGCATTTTTGAACTCGGCCTGTATTTCAATCTCATTTAGAAATATAGAGGTTAAAAAAAATCTACGTGTCGTAGTTGTCCCGAAATCCTTTAGCGAATGGGTTGTGGTCGATTTTCAATTGCGTAATCTGTAAAACATAAAATAAGTAAAACAATGAGTTACTTGGGCCCAAAACCTATGACAAAAGGTGTATTTAGAGCACAAATATTAATATGCTGATCAAAACCCCGCATCTTACATCTGTGTTCTGGTAGGCTGTGACGGCGATGAACTGAGTTTCAGTGAAGGTGAAAGTCTGGACCCTCCCCGGCTGGCTCGCGTCCTCGGTTCCATCTTCGTTTACTTCGACCACATGGAGTCTGGGCTGGTACTTGTGAAGCGACTGTAGAACCACCATCTGGAGGTAAATAAATAGATAAATGAATATAGAAACGCGTCTGAAAGAATACAGTAGGCCTAGGCCTAAAATGCTCATCTGAATTGTTGAAATAAAGTAGGATAATAAAGTAGGTTTAGTTTTGTTAATAACGCAATGTGTAGGCTAGCCGTTATATAAGCCTACATCTAAAACTGCCAATGCTATATTGGCTTGTATACTTATATTACCAAACGGTAATAAAATATATAGTAATTACACAACGGAAATAACACAATAATACAGCATAATATATAGATAGTGAGTCGGGCACATATGTCATTATTTCGATGGTAAATTACCTGTCCTGTGTTGTTCGAGGCACCTTTATTGTTTGTAAGTTTCAGCTTTCCAAATGATATTTCTTGACGCATCCAGTGCGCGCCAGTGTTCGGTGAGTCCGGGTGCATGTACACCCGATTTCCTATGGATAAATAAGATGATGAAATACAATTAATAAATGTTGGCTGACTTAACACGGCAACGTGTCGACGGAGCTCATAATCAACCGCGTTCACTCAACCGAACACCTCGCTGTGCCAAATAACCAAAAACAACACTGGCGAATTAATAAAGGATTTAAGATGTAACAAATATTTCCAAAAAATATATTTCTAAAAATGTGTTACCTGTCACATTTGTGTCCGCTTTTCCACATGGGACCCACTTGCCTCCTTGGAAGCGCCAGTGATTTGGATCAGCAAGAATTACATCCACAAAAATGTTGTAGTGAGCGGTAGGATCGAGGCCAGAAATGTTGAAACTTAAAAAAGGAAACATTCGCCTGAGGAAGAAAAGAAATAAACGTACTTAAATCAGTGACGAATTCACAAAATGTCTGCTCCCCTCATCATTTCATCGTTATCCCCGGAAAAATAAATGGACATTAATATTTGCTTTCTTGTAAAATATAATGAACAAAATAGACAATAATTGCACTTCAGGCGATTTGTATATTAGCGACGACTGCTTTGCCATGATGACTAATGACATGACAGTAACTGTTATAAAAATCGTATAATTCCCATGCAAACGTCAGAATGAAAATGGTATTCCTACCTTCCCTGTTTGGTGATGATCATCTCCGTTTGGTGGCGGTGGAACTTGAGCCATAAGGCCCTGTTGCACAGGTACACCTGGGCTTTCCCAGGGACCAATCCGGCTTGAGCTGGGGAGAATTGGTAAAACGCGGATCCTTGGTACGCGTGTCCATACTGTTGTGCATATGGGTACCCCGCTGCCGCGTAGCCCTGCGGAGAAGTGTTGGTTAGGAGGCTGTTGTAGGTTCCGTTGGTAATGACCGGGTGATGAGCCATGTAGCGGCTGGGACTTCCGATAGAAAACGCCGGATGAGCAGGTCCATGTTGACTCGGATAGGGGAACATTGCACTCGGAGCTGCGGAGACTGACTGCGGTTGAGTAGATTGAGAAAAAGTATACCTTTCTCCTGCAGATCCATCGAAATTATGACGAATGTCAGAGACTCCGTGAAGATCAGGGGAGAGTTTGCCCCTCTGGACGTCCCCTGATGCGTCCTTCGAGTCTGGAAAATTGTCTGCCTCTGACTGATTCGTCATCTCCCTAGAGTTTTTTTTCAGAGGTGAGCTTCTCTCCTGGTTGTCACTTGTGGATGTAATAGGATGGTCCTGCAACGTGTGTTCAGATCCGTCGGAGCGTCCAAAGCCACTGCCCACATTCATACATTTATTGGAGAGCTCACTCGTTGGCGAGATGCAATTCTCGACCTGCATAACTCAAAGTCTCAATGGTAAACCAACGTTAAACAGCCTATATCACAATCTTTAGCATACGCCTTGAAACACGATGGCCATGTAAGCCTGCCTATATCGTTTGAGGCCTATTT
The DNA here is from genome assembly GCA_900302375.1 of Bathygadus melanobranchus. Classification (NCBI taxonomy): domain Eukaryota; kingdom Metazoa; phylum Chordata; class Actinopteri; order Gadiformes; family Macrouridae; genus Bathygadus; species Bathygadus melanobranchus. The sequence continues at coordinate 8,475 of OMKP01024525.1, forward strand.
TGTGGAAGGCAAATTAGCCAATTGACACCACCCTGCATCCAGAAAGGCTTTTCTTTCTGCATTGCTAATGAAACAAGTCTTCTGATTGGTTAGCTCAAGACAGTAATTTAATTAGACAGCTCTTAATTAGGACAACCTGAGGAGCATAAGCACACACCGGTTGTTTGTGGCGATATGGGCCTATCTCATATGTGATGCAACATTTCATTCTTTCTTTCTTTCCTTTTGTTATGAAAACCGTATAGTAGCATAGTCTGCTTTATAACCGTATCAGATGCCCCCCCTCTCTCTCTCACACACACACACACACACACACACACACACACGCACACCTATTTATCTGCTGTTGTTTACTATTTATGTGCTATGAGTGCCGAAGTATGTTTACCGGAGAAACGAAAATATATTATTAACACACCAAAATGACGGCTGACAGGCAGTGCGCCTGATGCTTTAAAATGTTTGGGATATAGCGTGAAATCACGGCGACCTTCTGAAGATGTGTTTATGAGTTCCAGTGCTGATAAATATTGTATTACTGTGTCCTAAAGTTATGTGCCACTGATAGTAGGGACTATAGACAAAAACAGGAAAAGTAAAAATAGAGAAATACAGAAGAATACGAATAAGAAAACATAATGGAATATTATTTAAAAACAAACAAATGTAACGATTTCATTTATTTTATGAATGGTGTTTTATCAAATCTCTTATGTGCTTGGTTTTACGTTGGTCTACATTATTTATATTGGACAAATTCTATACATTCTCTTGGGATTTATAAACCTATGCCTCAAGGGATTATATCCATAACAACCTTCTGCTTATCGTAATAAAGAGCAGGTTACGATCCATCTTACCAAAACAACCATAAAGGGACAAAAAAAACACCAGATCTGCTGTTGGTGCATCTTTAAGATGCAAATTTAGCTAAATCTGCTCGAATTTAAACAGAGAAAAAACATTTCTAATGATGCATTCTTGGAATTTGATCAATTTCATCATATCTTCTAAGGTGTTTCACATTGTTTTTGGGAAATAAACTTGAATAATTAAGAATTAATTATTAATTAATAAAATCATCTGAATGCTTCGAAGATAATACCACACTTTAAAACAATACAAACATCATACATGTATAGGCTTTACTTACAATTATCGCAGATTATGTTTCCAATAATATTTTGTATATTTCCTTTTTACATGTCAAGATATTAATACACTACTGCAAAAATGACTAAATTGAGGGAGCAGAAGTGAATGTTTCCTACATGGGTGCACCAAAGTGAACAGGGCTAGCATTGCTAATGAAGAGCATACAACTGAGGCTAACAAGAGAGGTCATTACAGTGAGGCTATAGGGTCCAGCAATCTATTCCTGTGAAACAAGCAAGCACAGGCTTGCCTGCACCCAAGCCAGACAGGCCACCCTGCACTCATTACAAGATTATGGTTCACCTCCAGCACTGATCTGTAATAACCAAACGGGGCTTGTTGTTCTGCTTGTCTGTTTTTAGGGTTTCTGAACCAACCAATTGTTGAGTCAACCATGCAGTGTGAGTG
>OMKP01024573.1:0-10017 GCA_900302375.1 Bathygadus melanobranchus
ATACATATATATAGTACTTATAGACTACTTATCATGTATATATATATATATATGATAAGTAGTCATCTGGGAATGAATCTATTTTAACTGTGGACCTCTTAACTACACATTTGGATGAATGTTGACTTGGTTGGGTGAAATTATGGAAATTATGGAGATTGTGTTCTTTAAACAATATTCAATATATTCAAGACATCGTCACAATATTGTAATCCCTCGTTCAGCTGCCACTTTTTGATGAGGCTCGAGTGCCTTTCAAACGCGAAGCCTGTTTTACTTCACTCAAGAAGTACTCACGTTTCATGACAGCGACTGGCTGTCATGAAACGTGAGAGAAAAATGATTCACGACAGAAATCAACATGGAAACGTTTTCTCATCAGCAGCCACCTCGGACTTTATGAGAAACCCCATAATAACCCGCGTGACAAACACTCCTCCTCGACTGTTTTTTTTTTTCCTCCCAAAAGCTCTCTAGTTGTCACAGTTGAAGTCTCACAAATGGCCAAACCCAGCTTAGAGTCCAGGGGTAGTAGGAAACATGTCATCCAAAACCGCTACAGCGCTCGCAATCTGGCTTCAATCTGTATCACTCTTTGAACGTTAAGAGGGAACACATGACCTTGTTTATTTCAAAGACAAACTCAATCGCCGACAAGGTAGAAGTATGTCTGAGCTGGCGCTGCCAGAGGTGTGGCTGTGAAGCAGCCTGGATGTGTTGTCAGTGTGTGAGTGTGGGTTATTTTTAGCCACTAGTGGGTGTGTGGGGAAAAACAGCTCATTATGGCAATTTTATCCCCATCATCATCATCATCGTCGTCATCATCATCATCATCATCATCCTTGTCACCTGCTGGAATGTATATACACTTATCTTTTTCAACCGGTCATTTATGTGTAGGTGAATGGGCAGCGATGTAAAGTATGTTTCTCCTGGGGAGCCCTCGTCATCGTCAACAGAGAACAAAAGAATGTGCTGCTTTTAAGCCTCACGATAACCACAATTATTGCGCACATGTCTGACCTGTGTGTGTGCGTGCGTGCGTTTGTGTGTATAGGGGAGATGGTGCGTCAGGCCAGGGTGCTGGCCCAGGCGACCTCTGACCTGGTGAACGCCATGAGGTCCGATGCGGAGGCGGAGGTGGACGTCGACAACTCCAAGAAGCTTCTGGCCGCGGCCAAGCTGCTGGCCGACGCCACGGCCCGGATGGTGGAGGCCGCGAAGGTCAGACAATGGACACGACGTCGTCGGCTACCGTACAATAGTCTCAATCTCAGAATGATATCGACAGGACTGCAGAAACCCATCTACATAACAGGGGCAGGATAGTTTAGCGAGGAGTTGGGATGTTCTGAATACTCGACTTGCTCCCTAATGACACGCATCTAAATCTAAGAAATGCTATGGTGTCTGCTAAATGACCAAATAGCAACCGACGACGTACATAAGAATATCTTATCTTCTTTTGTGATCCATAACGTGCGTACACACACTGTCTCTCTCATCTCTCTGAGCGATGCATTTCCATCACGTATGTGAGACATGGCTGTGAATATCAATGGGGAGACCTTCCTTGAGAACATACAGATTATTGTTTGTCACAGTGTGAAATACAGCGGTGGTTCAAACTCCTAATAACCACGCACGGCGTCGCTGGTTTTCTAATAAGCCCCTGGCACCGTTGACGGGTATGAACGAGCGGGATGTTATTCCCGCGAACGTGATTTCTCCCGTGGACGTGAAGCGCTGCGTGCGGCTCGTTAGACGCCTTTGATCTGTGACACGTTCATCATCACATCGCTGTGATCGTCTCGAGGAAATGGAATGCTGCCAGCGCTGGTTTCCTTGGCAACAGCCACAAAACACAGTTGCAGGCACGCATTCCATCGTGGACGTTCAAATGTGACCAGATTGCACTGTTCTTTTCATTCTGTCAATGTTGTTAATTATACGTGTGTTTGTGTTTATGTGTGTGTGTGTGTGTGTGTGTGTGTGTGTGTGTGTGTGTGTGTGTCCATCTGCGTGTGCTGTGTTTGTATCTGCATGCATGTTTGTATCTCCATGTGTGTGTGTGTCTGTCTGCGTGTGTGTGCGTGCGTGTGCGTGCGTGCGTGCATGTGTCTGCATGCGTGTTTGCGCATGTGCGTGTGCCTGCGTGTGTACCTGCATGCGTGTGTGTGCGCATCGGCATGTGTGTCCGCATGCGTGCGTGTGTGTGTGTGTGTGCGCGCGTCTATGTGTGTGCCCTCAGGGGGCAGCAGCCTATCCCGACAACGAGGACCAACAGCAGCGTCTGAGGGAGGCAGCGGAGGGGCTGCGCGTGGCCACCAACGCGGCTGCGCAAAACGCCATCAAGAAGAAGCTGATCAACAGGCTGGAGGTGAGACGACGCGCCCAGGCCTCCGTTCCTCTGCACGTCCTCGTCAAAACACACAAGCGCATTTGTAATGCTGATTTCCGCCCCCTGCGGAGCCCCGCCATGTGATGAAACAGTATGACAAGGAAAGACGTTCACAAGATACCTAGATAAGTGTTAATCTGCGCTTCCTCACTGCTAATACATCCCTGGTGTGCCCCTCAGCGTAATGGAAGTGTCCATCGACATTTCCCCAAATGAGATGTATGTGGTATATCCTTGTATTTTAAATCTCACTCGCCTCATAAATGAGAGGATCTAAGTATGACAATAGATGTATGTGTCTCCCCTGGTATCTGCAGCAGAACCGTGTGCTATCACTCCACACATATACACCACACATGAACCCCATGCTCGTTACCCTTGTACGGTTACAATAATGACAATAATGTGCTACTAGAGCCGGGATGTCGATGACAAATGTGCAAGAGATGAGCCTACACATGTAATTCCCCAAATATACAACTAGAAATCTGAACTCTGCAAAGAGGAGATCCGTAAGTATGAATGTATGGATCCATATGCACTCATGGATTTATCCTCTTGGATGTCAGCGATCCCAACCAAATGGTAAATGGATTGCATTTATATAGCGCTTTTATCCAAAGCACTTTGCCTCACATTCACCCATTCACACACCGACAGCAGTGTCAAACATGCAAGGCAACAACCAGCTCGTCGGGAGCAGTTAGGGTTAGGTGTCTTGCTCAGGGACACCTCGACAATTAGCTAGGCGGAGCCGGGGATCAAACCAGCAACCTTCCGGTTGCCAGACAACCGCTCTACCTCCTGAGCTACTGCCGCCCCCAACCAGTCTGATATGATCAGTATGCAGCACATTTTAAGAGATATACAGTATGTTACAATGTTTTAACAATTCTTCCAACATTCAAGTCTTAAAAGGATGAGTCACTGAACTAATGGTTATTATATCTTCTCTTTAGTTTTGCTGTATACCTCTGCGGGGTATATAGAATAGGGTTTCTGTTTCACTGTTCAGCTTCTTAACTGACTTCCAATAGTGCTGTCATCGTGTTTGTTTTACCCGGGACAAAGATAGCTTGGTCTTTCAGGTTCCTTTCTTCCCCTTGTTTCCTCTCATCCACTAAACAAGGATGGTCTCCTCCCTCTCTGTCTTCCATTATTTCATCTTTTCAAAGCCAGCCTTGTGTTTGCTTGCGGGGACGTAATACGAATATGTTTTCAGTGCTGCGCGTCGCGACCGCACCACGCCCTGCACAACGCTGCAGCGAGTCCAGCGGTGTCATGATGTGCAAGTTATAGACTCTTTCTGGACGGGGGGCGCTTAGCGGATTTATACATCACGGAGAAATGTGTCATGTTCACGTGTCCGAGCGGTGGTGATGGAGCCTTAATGATTTCCACGGCTGTCTTCCACACAGATAGCGTCTAAGCAGGCGGCTGCAGCTGCCACTCAAACCATCGCAGCTGCTCAGAACGCCGCGGCGTCCAACAAAAACACCGCCTCGCACCAGCAGCTAGTGCACAGCTGCAAGGTACGCACGCGCACGCACGTGCACACGCATGCACACGCATGCACACGCATGCACTCGCATGCACACGCACACCCCCAGATCTCTCCCCGGTCGTTGTGCTGATATGAAACCACGCCGTAGTCTTAGTCACTGTGGCGTAAGACACTTTCACTGTGCAGAATGCTTTCCGAGGCAGATTGGACTCAGTGGATTAGAACATCCACTGTCCTATGTGTTTTGTAGTCTGTCGCCGACTGCATCCCCCAGCTGGTCCAGGGGATGAGGAGCAGCCAGGCCCAGCCGGAGGAGCTCAGTGCCCAGCTTGCCCTCATTATGGCCAGCCAGAGCTTCCTACAGGTATAGGCATACTAGCGCATTAGCATACGGAGCATAACGCCGCCTTCCCACGTGACATGCAACCGCATCCTGCTGTGTTTCTGTCACCCCCACCCTTTTAGCCCTGCAGCAAGATGGTGACATCTGCCAAGGCAGCGGTTCCCACGGTGACGGACCAGGCCGCTGCTATGCAACTGGGCCAATGTTCCAAGAACCTGGCCACCTGCCTGGCTGAACTCCGGACCGCTACCCAGAAGGTATATATATTCAAAACAACCAACGTGCCTTTTGTGACAAACATATTTTCCACCTGTTCCGTTCAGCCGGTCGCGCAGATGCACCGACTCCATCCTCTCATGGAGGAGGTTTTTTTTTTTCTTAGATATACTTGCATATCTAATTACCACAGGCCCACGAAGCGTGCGGGCCCCTGGAGATCGACTCGGCTCTGAAAACAGTCCAGAGCCTCAGGAGCGAGCTGCAGGATGCCAAGATGTCCGTCATCGACGGCCAACTGAGACCTCTCCCCGGGGAGTCGGTCAGTACACCGGCACCGCAGATCGCCGTGGACCTCACTAGCTCTCAGGGAACAATCTACTTATGAGTTATGTAACGAATAAGCCCAGACGGCGTGTCCCATTATTAAATAATTCAACATTATAAAATAATGTGGGACGGGGGTGGCGATGTGGCCAAGGCGAAGCCGAGGTTGCTTATCATCACTGAAGCACATTATTTCCAATAACGGGATACCCCGGAGTGGTTTATTCTGCTTATACCACAGTTACACGACAATAAATATTAGTTACTTTCATCTATAATGTTATTGTATTTTTGTTGACTCAACCAGTTGAAACTTTAAATATTCTTCCGCTTTGAGGATGTTGTTTTTTGCGTTGTCAAGGAAACATCAGGTCGATAGTTGGATTTGACAGTTAGTTTTTAATGCTGGATTTGCAGCGCATCGATTTGGGAACCGTTAAAAGGCAGAGGTGTTATTGTAAAATAATGCACACACCCGGGATCAAGTATTTAACAATGCTGTGGTGTATGCAGTAAGAAATGTCAGACAATAGTAAAATATTCACCGGTATGATTACTATGAGACCAGATATATTCAGCGGATACAGTACATGGGTGTCTGCAGCTGTGTTTGCTCTGCGTGCACCACAGCTGGGGAAGTGTGCCCAGGACCTGGGCAGTACGTCCAAGGCGGTGGGCTCCTCCATGGCCCAGCTGTTGACCTGTGCGGCGCAGGGCAACGAACACTACACGGGTAAGAGGAACATTACGGCCGGCCAACGTTCGCTTCTGCCCTCTCGTCTCTCTCTCTCTGTGGGAGGCGGGGCTCAGGCAGCTCACCGGACGGTGACGCATGAAGATAACGTGCTGCTCGAGGCTAACGGGCGTTTTAACGGGCGTTTTAACGGGCGTTTTAACGGGCGTTTTAATAGGTGTTTTTCCTGACAACTGCATCATTGCTGCCAGAGTGTTTGGATGAATAAAGTCCACATGAACTTTGTTTCAAAGCCGCTCTCCACAGCTCATTTCTTTTTTCTTTTATGTCCGCGGTAGTTTCCGCTAATTTAGACATATTTCAAGTCTTGATCTGTATTTTATACAGTGCATAAACACCGGACCTCGCGCTCGTTGCTGTTGCAGAGCTAGCGGGATACACTTCTAAACAGTGATTTTAATGTTATATCTATTGGGGACATTTTAAAAAGTGACGTGTCTGGTTGAATGGCATTTTCGTGAGGGGCAGGGTACTTTATACATCGCCGATTGTGTAGAAATGTTGACCAAATGGTCGCTCTATAGAGAGGAGTGCTGCTAGCCGGTATCTTTCTCATTTTAAAACATGTTCAAACAGCATAAGCTGCTATTGAGGTGTGTGATGTTTTTTATACACCACCACAGCAGTGCTACACTGCAATACGTTTCAACCTTTCAGTGTTGATGTGGGGACGCTCCTGGGACGGCCATTATTGTAAAACCTGTCGACGCGGGGAGCTACGACTACCCGGGCCACCAACGAAGCATTGGGGAACAAACCTGTTTTATACAGCCTCTCAACAACGGCAAATCTAGGACTGCGCAACTGCGAAGGCTTTTGACTGCTTAAATAAAAAAAATGTCAAAAATAAATCAGTATGTGGTGGTCAGTGTTGACATTGTGCCGGGTCCACACAAATAAATCAGTGAATGGGAAACACTGAGTATGAAGTGCCAAAGAAAAGGTACATCTCCCTAACTGCCGTCCCAGCCTTGGACAACAAAGTGAAAGACGGCATTCTGCGGCAGATAAAAGATGTCCGCTTTTTACTCTGCTCTGCTGAGCTCAAATATGACTCCGTACATGAGCTTACATTACATAACTGCCGACTTAGAGACCAGACATACCCCGGATGTTTTTTTTGATTGAGGATATTTAACATTTACATATTTTAAGATATTAAGTATTAATATTCTGAAGAATTAAAAGCTCATTGCTCGTTGAAAGGGTGTACTCTGCGTTATTACGCGATTATATTATTATTAGATTAGTGACATCGAATTGTCTTTAAAAGACAATAACATAAAATATATGGTCCGACTCAGGGCTACCTGAGTTGACCCTGGGTGGACCAAGCTGTTTGTCTTCAATTCTAGCTCAATCGATGCTCCCAGGAGAGAGGGAGACAGCAGGTGAATAGTGGATTCATACATCCAGGGCTCTCCGCGGCTCCTCTAGCTGCTCATTCCTCTTCTTTTCATTAGTTTTAACGTTATTTCAGCCAACGGGCTCCGCCAGGTCGCATAATGCAATTTGATGTAATTTGCCGGCTTCGCTCTAAGCTTTATGTATGATAAGCCAGGGGCACCACCCCAGCGGCGGGCGTTTTAATATATTAGCTGATGTGTTTAAACAATTAGCGTGTCACACAATGGGTTTATTCAAAGTGGTAATGCCTTGTTGTGTGGGTGATGAGTTTTTCGTCGCTGTGTTTATCATTGGAATGATATCATCCTTTTAGCGGGCGCCTTCGTTCTCAGACGGCAGGTAATGCAGGGACATTATGGCGGCAAATTACTCAGCGATTGAATATTGAAAAACTAATGAATAAACAACGACCCAAACCAGAGCCGAATGTTGACTTCTGGAGTGCAGGAGAGGACTGGATGATGAGAATGTTCTAGAAAGGACACATTGAAGATTCTCAACGTAAGATTTGAGAGTTGTGAAGCGAGAGCGAGCAGAAAAGAGCAGAAAAGAGCAAGGTTTTGAACTAAACAACCAAAAAAAGGTTCCCTCTCTCTGCTCCCTCCGTCCTCTCTGCGTTTCATCACCAGTGGGAAGTGTTGCATTTCACACACCTGTGATTGACAGGCAAGAAGCATTCCCCGAACCGACCAGGGGAGAGACGTCCTGATTGGTCAGAAATGAGCCAGGAGCGGCCTAAAATATATTGCTCATACAGGCAGGCGCACAGTCACCCAAAACCAATATTCTCCCAGAGCATTTTACTTGCTAATAGCTGAGGGATGGCTATGGCATTTCTAACTAATTACACTCAAATATTATGGCTCTCAGATATTACCTAGAGCACCTTTAAATCTCAGACGGCAGGTAATGCAATGACATTATGGCCGCAGGTTACTCATCAATTGAATATTGAATACATACAATTAATACATTCAAAAATGCAATAAAAACAATATACAATCAAAAACCCTGTCCTAATAAATACCCTGACCCAAACCAGAGAGGAATATGTTCTGTCCTGGAGTTCAGCAGAATAGTGGCTGATGAGACGACTCCAGAAAGGACCCGTTCACTCACTGTCCCTCTCCTCCCCAGGCGTGGCGGCCAGAGAGACCGCCCAGGCTCTGAGGACGCTGGCCCAGGCGGCCCGCGGCGTGGCGGCCAGCACCAAGGAGCCCCAGGCCTCGGCCGCCATGCTGGACTCGGCCCAGTGTGTGATGGAAGGGTCCGCCATGCTGATACACGAAGCCCACCAGGCCCTGCTGCACCCGGGGGACGCCGAGAGCCAGCAGAGGCTGGCACAGGTGAGCCTCATCCCAGTACCCGCCAGAATGCCTCTACAGTCAGCTGTCACAACAACAACAACAACAACAACAACAACATTTCCCTCCTCCGTCTTTGTGATAATTACGCACTTGTTAGCGCTCGTGATTGTCCCCTTTGCCTTCCATCTCCTCTCGTGTAAAAGGTCCTTCCATCTCAGGAGTGTAGTAACGTCAAAGCTGTTTCCATGTTGCTGGCGGCGCTCCAGGGAGATGCCCGTATTGTCTGGCATGTGTCTACCACAGCAGCCGTTACGTTAGAGACATGGACTGTTGCTAGCCGGGAGCGTCATTTGCATTGTTGTGGCTTTTGTTGCTCTCTTAAAGCGCCGCCGCGGGACTACGCTCGCCCCGCGCCGCGTGTTGTTCAGCTGATAAAGGAGGGCCCTTGAGTGACGTGCCAATGTGTTTTCAGGTGGCCAAGGCCGTGTCCCACTCGCTGAATAACTGTGTGAACTGCCTGCCGGGACAGAAGGACGTGGACATGGCTCTGAGGAGCATCGGAGAGGCCAGCAAGAAGCTGCTGGTGGACGCTGTGAGTCCCACGGCATCGTGGCCGTGAACACACTATGAGCGTTTACTCCTCTTGGGGTCCTTGAATCTTGTATTTTAATCTTGTGTGTTAATGAGGAATTATCTTCACTGTATTCATCTACCTCCCTTAGTGTGCTCAGAAAACCGCCCAAATTATCAAATTTGTTTCGGTAATAGTGAGATTACATTTATTAAGCCACCACATTTCATCGTCGTGAACGGGTGTCTCTTTCATTCCTTCTCCTCCCGGCGAAGCTCCCCTCCTGCTGCAAGTCCTACCAGGAGGCCCAGACAGATCTGAACCACACAGCGGCAGAGCTCAACCACTCGGCAGGGGAGGTGGTCCACTCCTCTCGGGGCACCAGCAGCCAGCTGGCCATGGCCTCCGGGAAGTTCAGCCAGGACTTTGATGAGTTCCTGGACGCCGGCGTGGAGATGGCGGGCCACACCCAGGTCAGCCTCCTCCAGGTTCCTGCCGACTCTGCGCCTGGACTGTTAAAACAAGCCTCTGTACTTCAGCACTGTATTTTTGTCACATACATTCGGGCTCCAAAATGTACTTTTAGAACTTATGTCTTTTTACCTTGCCAGAGTGGAAACATCTACCTGACAAGCAATCTTGCTTGGCAGGTACTGTCCAATGTTGATGGGTGGCAGGTTCTTCTGCGTACATTAGATCAGTGGTTCTCAAACTATGTTTTACTAATGTACCCCCTCCAACATATTTTAGCACTTTTAGTATTTAAGCACCCCTTTAAAGTTAAATTGATATGCCATTATATTATATACAAGTAATATGTATTATATAATACAGTTAATATGTTACTATTCAGATTTGCAAAATTATATTCAGGTGGCATTCATTCATTTTCTTAAGGCGGAATTATTTGACAATGGGTCACGACCACCATTAAAACAACAACGCACGCGTGCCGCCATTTGAGAAACACTGCATTACAAGGGGGCGAATATCAAGAGGTCGGATACCTTATTATCTTCCTGTCAGTGTGGCCGCTGTGAGGTGCTTGGACTCATGTGTTGATGACAGCCAGCTAACTAATTCCCTCCACAGACACCCGATTGTCCCTCGGAGTATTAGCACAGTGAGACGTAATGAGATCTGTGATGATGTTCTTGTTCTGCTTATTCTGCTCATTAATTTGCCTG
>OMKP01024577.1:0-10012 GCA_900302375.1 Bathygadus melanobranchus
CCCTTCTCTTCCTCCCCCCTTCCTCTCCCCCCTTCTTTCAAGCTTTCATCTTTTTTTTCTAATTTTACTCTGCTTATATGGAGAATAAGACAGGGATAATTCCACATTACGGGCACTTGGACCACAGAGGAGGAGAGCTGTGGCTGGTGGATTTGGAAGAGTGAGCGGATGGACTTTCCCTTCAAAGGGGTGTTTTCTCTGCTAGTCTGGAGACGGCAGATCAGTGGGCCTTTTAGCCTGCTGCCAGCCCGGCTCTTTCAGAACCGCGCGTTCTTCAGGACTGAGATGTTATTCTGAAACCTCAAAAAGAACCGCCGCTGACACCCCCCCCAAAAAATGAAATGAAATAGATCTTCCCTCCCTTTTTAAAAAAACGACAGTGGACCGAGCCCGCATGAATAAGCGAGACAACTCAGCGGCCGAACGCATTCACGTTGTTTGCTGCCGTGTGACGCGCGGGCCCCGTGCCAATTAAACACCGTCCCCACAGCCCTTAATGAGTGAGAAACACAGAACCGAGGGCGCCATTACCCACCCCCCGACCGAGAACGGCTGCGGCGGTGGGCTAAAAAGGTTAAGGCTCTTCCGTCCAAGAGGAGGAGAACGTTTCTGGATATAAATGTATTTATGCTCTGGCTGTTATTGCCTTCCTAAGTGTCCCCCCCAGTCCCGTCCTGCTCTTCCACCGGCTCTCTCTGTAGCGAGGCGTGCGTCCCGGCGGGGTTCTCCTGCCGGAGCCGGCGGAGGTCTGCAGGGGCTCGTCTGGGAGCACTCTGGCCCGTCGTCCGGGGAGCGACACCCCCACACTGCACACCTACATGGAAACGCAATTAAAAAGCCCTCTTCCGCTGCATAGCAGAGTGGCTCCGTGGCGACGCCGGGCCGAGGGTGGAGCGGCGGCCGAAGAAGTCTTTCCCCCATTTTTTTTTACGCGGCGTCTGAGCGGGCGCGTGCACACAAAGTCACGTCACGCGCGCACACACGCAAGCTTGTCCAAAGCATGACCTCATCAGCTTACTGCCACATAAAAATGCGGCCTTTGTCGATTTGATGCCGTTCCATTGGACGACCGATCTATTGATGTAGGGGAATACACTCAGCTGAATTGGAAGTTGTATCTTCTATATATTTTGTTATAATCCAGAAGCTCCTATCTGGGATTAATAAAGTACCATCTCATCTCATGTAGCTTTTTTTATGATGTGTCTGTTTTATTTTGTCGGTGTTGTGAAGGCAGATCCGGACGCCGTAATCTACCGCATCATCTGCTTCACAACGGACGTCCGCAAACATCACCTCATCAAAGTCTTCCTGGCACGTTGGCTCGTCATTCTGCTCTGGGGCCGCCTGGTGGGTAAGCCTGACTCCGTCGATGCCAGGTGAACGGACTCAACAGATGCCTGAGCTGCGGTGCCACGCAGAAAGTGTGCAGTAGGTGAGATTTGAGAGCTACTCATTTCTTTTGCATCATTTGAGTGAAATATACTCTTGAGAGAACATCCGTTTGGAGGTTGTCTGCCTCAGTTTGAACCAGTTCATATGTTAGACCACTCCTGGCTCATCGTAACCAATCAGGGCTTCTCTTCCCTGATTGGGTACGGAAAGCCATCTTGCCTGTCAATCGCAGGTGTGTGAAAGCAACACTTCTCAATGGTGGAGAAACATAGGGAGGGAGAGGAGGGGTTTTCTTTTGGGTTGTTTATTTTCTAAATCTCACTGCTCTTCTCTGCTGTCTCTTACCCTTTCCAACTCTTGAAACGTAGCTACATTAGCTTTAAGTACGGGTCCTTGAAGCAGGTCTGCATGCCGCCGGCCAAGCTAGGGGGAACCCCTTGACCCGTTTAATAGCAGACTTTAAAGGCGGCATGCCTCAGCCAGTGAGGGACCGTGATGTGCCAGGGATGTTACTGGGCATCAGAGTCAAAGACGTGTTCACTCACTACTGGGCTTTAGTAGTTGTGGAATTCCATGGATACCTTGATGTCTCTTTTGTTGGCCATCAAAGCCCATGATTGGCTTCAGTGTTGGATGTCGGGCGAGATGGAGGGAGCGTGCGCGTCCTGCAAGTCTGCGGTGCACGATGATTTGGTTTCTAATTAAAATGTTAAAAAAAGAACTTTGATTTTAGGTAGCCTGATCGGCGCTTTAGGCCTGAATCTTGCTTAAGATGCCGCAGCAGCCTGACACATTTCATATGGCCAGCTGTACGTTTTAGATAACACCATTTATTTTTATCTACATATTCCTTCGTGGAAACATGGTATGAATGAGATTAAATTCAAACGACAATTCTGTATTTTCCTTAAATAGCCCTGAATAAATATTCCACTCAAAGCTTATTTTAAACCCCTTCCCAAAACAAATTCAACTGTTTTATTCGTCATTTAGCAGCCTTTATCCGAAGTGACTTACAATGAAAACCAGATAAGATATGAGATAAGGAGCAGGTAGGGGACTCCTTGCTCTGGGATGCCTACAGGTAGACGGCAGACATTGTGGATTCAATCAATACCATTCAGCTGGGAATCAAACACCCTAACTGCTTCACTATCCTGCCCCTGTCTTCTTATATATTAACTGTAATGAGGGGAATCATATGTAAGGGAAATTGTCTGTGAGGAGGCGACGTTAATGATCGTACGGGTACCCACAGGGGGTCACGGGAACACGTTGTTACATTTTGCACTGCCACCGTCCATCGCTCGCTTCACCTCCAGTAAACACCCTTAGCTTGAACCCCCCACCCCCGCCACACACACACACACACACACACCCAAGGATTGCTCCTACAGTCACTAAATCCGGTGTTGTAACCAGCCGAGAACCAGAGACTTGCTTATTTATTTATTTCTGTCTCTCTCCACCCCTGAATGTGAACCGCCACAGATCCTGTCAGGCTACATGGAGGGAGCGAGTGCTGGGGGTTTGGGAGGAGGAGAGGGTGGGGGTGCGGATGATATACACTAATGGCAGACAGAAGTGTAGGAGATGCTTGGCGGTGCACTATTACGTGCTCGGCCTTGTCTCATCTAGATTCCCGGGGAACGCGGGCACTGCAGTGACTTGCCGGCCCCTTTTTCTTCTTCGCTGGTTCAGCGCGCTGGAGGACCTGCATGCGGGGAGAGGAGGGCAACAAGATAAAAGCTTATTTTATTAAGTGGTCATCTGTCTCTCCCCTCTTAGATTATATTATGTTTAGTTCCCCATCTATCTTGGGCGGCCAGGAGTCCCTCACACACACACACACACATACACACGCACACACACGCACGCACATACACACGCACATACACATATTCATACACACACATTCATACACACACAGATACACACATTCATACACCAATATATTTGTATACACACGTACTCATACACACACACACCCGCACGCACACACATTCATACACACACACACACACATATGCTCACACACAGACACAATGGCTTTTCTTTTTACTGCCACAATCATTCTTGGCTTCACAATGTGAACGTTTAACAACATAATTGTTTTGCATAAAGAACCCCCGATTAACACTTCGTTCGCCCGCCAACCCCTCGGACCTCGTTAGACGGATGTTTTCAGGATGGTTCCTCTCTCACATACACACGCTGCCTCACATACACACACACACACACACTGCTTCACACTGCGTCACACACATAGACACTGTCCCACTCACATACACACAAACACACACACACACACACACACAAGCACTGTGTCTCACACACACACACTATCACACACACACACATGCACTGTCTCACACAAACACACACGCACTCTGCAACACACACCGCGTCACACACACACACACACACACACACCCACACCGCACACACACAGTGTGTATGTTGACCCTCTAGTTCCCAGGAAGTCTGTACAAACCACCGCAGGCTGCCTCACCACTGTAATTGCTTAACATGTTAATTGGCCGGTGGATCCCTCGGACTCCACCCGGGACCCCCACAATTCCACATTCCAAAAAATAACAAGCAGCGAAAAAAAACATGACTTTTCTTAATTGCAATGTCTTCCAGCCGTCCAGATGGCCGTCGTCATAATGAAAGGAGAGGAGGAGGAGGAGGTGGTGGTGCCTCTTCTGATTAAAAGGTAAAGGTTTTAAAATGCCGGATGTTAGATGTTAGAAAGTGAAAATACGCCACGACGCCAACACATGACATTTGAATTAGCAGCAACCCCATATATATACATTTATATATATATCTATATCTATACAGATATATCTATAGATATAGATATATATATGGCCCTTTGGCCTTTCACTATATGTTTATGTGTCTGCGTGTCTGTGTGAGCTATCAGAAAGTAAAGGTCAACAGCAGTTTCCTCGGGGCACATTGCTCAACGTGAAGTATGTGTTGACTGGCTGCTGCGGCGAGAGGCGGGGAGACCTAATAGAGACAAGCAGCTTCCATTATGACACCATCTGTTTTCACCGAGCAGTACCACTGGCGTGCGGCCGGCCGCGGCTTGGAACCCGCCGCCCAAAAACCCGGTGCCGAACCAACGGATTTCAGTACCACCCGCCACCCCACCCAATGTATCACAATAAAGTGACGGGCCAGGTGTTTGTTGGCCAGGATTGACCGGTTACAGTTCCAATTAGAATCCGATCCTAATTGGTTTTGTGTCAGCGTCTCGTGGACAATGCGCACACCTGCTGTGGATTTGTGTCGCCGGGCCGCGGGTGTCGGTTCCGGAACAATGGGAGGAACGTCGACGCGCAATACAAACCTTAAAACAATGCGCTCTGTTCTGGCAGCTCGCAACAATTAACCACCGGTACGTCGATTGATCTTATCATACAAACAGCTAATCAATACCGCCACTGGACACGCTGCACTCACACATATTGTGTGTGTGTGTGTGTGTGTCTGTGTGTGTGTGTGTGTCTGTGTGCGTGAATTGTAATTTGTCTGTCTGTCTGTTTATGTCTGTGATAAACAACAGCAATAAAGTGGTTGGATGAGGTGTTTGTTTGGTCAGTCGGTTGATTGGTCGATTGTTTAGTTTGGTCAGTCGGTTGATTGGTCGATTGTTTAGTTTGTTGTTGGTTGATTGGTCGATTGTTTAGTTTGGTCATTTGGTTGATTGGTCGATTGTTTAGTTTGCTTGGTCAGTTGGTTGGGTTGTTTCCTCTGGTTGGTTAGTTTGGTTAATCCATGGCCACGACTCTCTCCTGCATCAAACATTTACTCGTCCTAATTCCCCTGGCAGGAACTTGGAGTGATAATAACACGCTTCCTTCCGCTCGGCCAGACGAGTGACAGGACGACTCCGGGCCATAATTATCCTGTTTGTTCAGAGACCCGGCTCCGTTTATTATTTAAATCTCCCTGGGCAGCCGGAGTGCTGGGAGACAATTCATTCTGCCCGTTTTTCCCAGCAGGCCTCGGTGGTCCTCGTCTAATTTCTTTTGCAACTTTGTAGGGTTTTTTTCACCCCCTTCTCATTCATCAAGACAGAGAAATGGTTGTGTGAGAGCGCCGTGACATTGTAAACAAATAACGTGTACAAATTGCTTTATTCAGTTATGGATTGTTGGCGAAATAGAGGACAAAGCATCATGTGGAGGAGAAGAATTGGCCTGGCACACAGAAGTGACTTCCTCTAACAGCATGGGCACCCAAGGGACTGCTCGTTCTAGGTGCCAGCCATCTCTCTTCCGATATTACCCACCAAGCGAGCTTTGACCGCTCTTTGACGCCCTAACTGGTTGCCGTACACAAGATATGAACAATGCTACGAGGTTCCAGTCATACCCCTTGGTTTGTTTGGATCCTGAATATTTAAGCATATATATTTCCCCCACCGCCCACTATCCTGCAGCTCCTCACAGTGTGTGTTTGCAATGCTGATCTCTTACAACATTTGGGTTCCTGCCGAATAGTGATTCACCCAGAATGCATGAGTCACCCGAAGTCTAATGCTATCACTGAATAAACTACTACTACTACTACTACTACTACTACTACTACTACTACTACTACTACACCACTACTAGTACTGCTACTGCTACTCTACTATACTCTATACTGCTACTCTATAAACTACGTATTACTACTGATAAGACTACTTCTACTATTCCCACAGCTACTACTACTTCTAGGATATACTACTATTACAACTACTAGCAGTAATAATAATATGATAATTATGATGATATTATTATTATTTAACCTATTTTAGATTATTATTCAATGAACACAATGTTTGTATCTGGAATATAGGTTGATGAATGTATTATTAACCTGAGAAAGGGTTTTTGGAACTGAATTTTGCTTATGATACCATTTATATAACAAACCATAGACCTCTATGCCAGAATGTATTCAAACACAAAGTCTCACCCACATTGATCCAATGAGTCATTTTAGAAAAAGGGAATTAAATTAAAGTCTAATCACAAAAGGTTAGATTGACTTAGCAACTAATAAGAAACAGGGCAGCAGTTGAGTGTGTGTGCGTGTGTGTGCGTGTGCATTCTGATTAGAGAAAAGGTGGGCCTATGCTTTGTTTCAAGGCGATCGTGACAGTGGATCAAAAGGCTTCTGCTCCTACATTCTGGAACTGGAACTGAAATGGAAACAGAAGCTACCAAGCCATCATGGTATCCCTTCATGGATTCCCCCGCCCCCAACACTCCTGAGGAACCACTGGACACTTTATGGTCCAAACCCGCGACGCCGTCCCCAGGGCTGGTGGGGGATTAGTTACTTCAGAGGGAGTCTGAACTCCGAAGTGCCGATCGCTGGGACTCCACTCCAGCTGTCTATCTCTGGGCCTGTGCAGGGCTTTGCTCAGCGGTTCTGACAGAGACTATAGAAGTCTATCAAATGTCCTCGTCCCTTGGGCAGGAAGGTTAGCTCGTGTTTGGATCGAAAGGAACAAACAGATGGAGGGTGAAAAGAAAAATGTAAAAGACCCAAAACATAATACGGTAAAATGAGAAAGCAATTAAGGTTAATAACAAATGCTGTGCAGTATATCTGCAAAACCAATTTCATTCCCCGGGTTACCCAAAGATGACGGTGTTGTCAAGGTACCTTACCTGGCTTTGGAGCAGACTATGTGCTTGAATAACATACTTAATTTGAATCACACTTTTACAAATGCTCAAAGACAATGTTAGGACGCATTTTCCAAACACTCAAAACCCTACCAAAAGAAACACAAATGCAAAACCGTTGTTAAGGGTGGGAAGCATTGAAACATCCAACCATGATTGAACATCACAAGTGCTTGAAACTTGTTCTATTCAAATCTTCTTGTGCCGTCAGTGGTATATTGTTGTTGTCACTCTTTCGACAAGTGTACTCCTTGTAAGTCTCTTTGGACAAAAGCGTCCGCCAAATGCCCTAAATGTAAATGTAAATGTCTACGCTTACCAATCCATGAAATACCCATGAATACATTCCAACAAGTAACGGGTCACTGTGGCGTATAAGTGACCTTGAGGCGCGGTATTTGTTGCTAGGACCGCTGCTTCCAACACTCCCCAAGCGTTTGTCACGCGGCTGATGGGGATCAATCGCAATCACGCCGCGATTAAAGACACACACAAAGGACAACGGTGAAAACGGTGCAGAAAAACCAAACCAACAGTGACGGACGAGCCGGTGGATGAAAGCAGCTCCGTCTCATCCGGAGTGGTCAAAGGAAAATTAATAAAAACCTAGTGGGAGGAACCGAGCAATCTCTCTTGAAAACACGTCGTTTATCAGACTTTGTCTCCAATTGGATAAACAGATGAAAGCACGTGGAGTGTTGTCAAGGCGCCTCCCCTGTGGGCACGACGGTATTGGAAAGTTTTCTTTCGAGTGAGTCGAGAAGTTGGGGGGGAAAGAATTCAGCTGTGCTATGGCTACAGAGTACCGCTACCATGAGGGGCGTCCCGGTGGCTCACCTGGTAGCACGCATACCATTAAGGCTAAGTCCTCACCGGCAGCTTCCTGGGTTTGATTCCAGCCCGGGCCCCTTTGCTGCAGGTCATCTCCTCTCTCCTGGCTTTCCTGTCAATCTCCACTGTCTTGTCTAACAAAGCAAAAAAATGGCCGAGAAATATATCTTTAAAAAAAGAATACTACTACAACTAGTGCTGCTGGTACTGCTACTACATTCTCTCACCAAATGCATTCGCTCAGGGCAGATACGATTACTAATACTTGTGAGAATCGCATAATCGAGTATTAGCAATGTGAAATTACTCGACGACGTGACCACACTTCTGCACTTAACTTACCCACACGTATCAACTCTGTGATGTAAATGGTAAATGGGTTGCATTTATATAGCGCTTTTATCCAAAGTGCTTTACATTACCTCACATTCACCCATTCATACACTGGCATGGTGTCAACCATGCAAGGCAACAACCAGCTCGTCGGGAGCAGTTAGGGTTCGGTGTCTTGCTCAGGGACACCTCGACACTTAGCTACCAACCGCTCTACCTCCTGAGCTACCGCCGCCCCGTGTGTGATGTGTATTAAAGTAGCTAGGAAAAACAATAGCGTAGCTACGATCGGCACTCGAGGAGCTGAACGGTATTAGGAGCTAATACCGTTCATCACTTGTTGTGGTGAAGAGTCGGGCTGCCGCCGCTAAACGTCACAAAGCTTCTTCGCTAATAAAAATGCTATGTCATGCTCCGCCCAGCATTGATCGATGGCTCCTGCAAACCGATTTATTATCGATGAGAATTGGGCGACCAATCGGCGGTTGTTTTGCCGTGGCGTGGTGGCGTTGCTTACGGGTTTCCCGGCGCATCTATTAGGGCCCTCGTTAGCCATTTAGCGACGTCTGAGGAGCGTCGTTTATCTGACCGTCTTTACTGACCGGTTCCAAGCCCTTCACGGCTGACAGTTTAACCACACTCGGGTGGACTCTTGCCGGCTGCTAATGCCCCCATGTCACCAGGCACACATCATCGCCTAATTGTTGGAGGAATTTGACACCCTGGGCTCATTACTCGGACGGCCACTAATAAAATCTCAACCCCCCTCTTGAACATCTCCAGGAGGAGGTTTAAGGGCCCCGCGGTTCCCTGCTAGCGCTGCCCCGCTACACACCCCCGGCTGCCGCCATCCAATTTGCAAAAACCGCAACGACGACAGTTATTTCCGTACGGAATCAACATTACCCCGGCGCGTGAGGCTTTGCAGCTCGAATTTCCGCCCGGGTCCACCTGCAACAAACAAGAAAACAAACAAACGCAGAGGGAGCAGAGCGAACCGCGACGTGTCATACGGTGGACTTAAAAAATATAGGGACCGCGGTCACAGCCACCTCGGCGCGAAGCCGCGCGACCTCGTTTAAACCAGAACAAGCCTCGAAACCCGAGGCTCTGTTTTCTTTAACGTCCGCACCTCCCCGTGTTTTCCAGAACACAAGGCAATGTTTTTTTTTTCGAGAAGACCAAAGTTGCTGCTGTGGTTCCACGAACATAAAAGGCTGCCCACCAGAGCCAGCTTTTAATGTGAAAAGATCCTTCACTTGGCTTCCCAATAGCCTTGGTAAAAAGCAACACATCCAAGACTAATGTAGGTCAAGGAGAACAAAAAAAGGGCGAGGGAGAAAAAGTAAAATAGACTTGCATTTCACTGATAAGTACTTTCATTACACTGTGCCATTACAGCTCATTTTCTTGCTGGTATTGCAATATGTTTTATGGATATTGCTGAGTGGGCCTTCAGAGGCAAACACAACACAATTGGACCCCAGCTGTGCCTTGCTTTTGTTCAAGCTGCATTTTATAACCGTGATTGTAATTATGACTATGATTTGGTCAAGAAGAGAATAAATGAAAAGGTAGTACATTAAGAGGAGGAAAGGAGAAGGGGAGACGATTAAAATTAGGAGAGGAAGAGGCAGAAGGAGAAGGAGAAGAAAACCAGATGGATTACATCATCGTGTAATCGTACTTGGGTATCTTTTCTCTCTCTTTCTCTCTCTACCTCCCTTAACAGTTAATGCAGTTAGGGTGGGGTG